>QLPN01000666.1:24615-56898 GCA_003314395.1 Albatrellus ellisii
CTAAGAATTCAGTCTAAGAACTCTGGAAAATCTCTAAAGACATCTTACGCTAAATCAAACTGGATCCTCATATCGTTATTGGTGGAATTATCCTCATAACTATATCGTTAATCCCGCTCTTCATCGTCATCCGAAACCTTTATTACGTTCATCAAGCTCATATTCAAAACTTGGTTACCAGGAGTAACATTCTAGACCTTCCCTAAGACCGTCCAATAGGTCGCTCTTAGCACTCTTCATCGTCATCAGGAATCTCTATTACGTTCATCAAGCTCAGATTCAAACCTTGGTTACCAGGAGTAACATTTTAGATCTTCCCTAAGACCGCCCAATAGGCCGCTCTTAGCAGTAGGCCTGGACTGTGCCTCAGCCTATATGTCCTATCAGTCCTGCTCCTTGTCAGCTGAACCCAGTCCTGTATTCTGATGCCTAAGCAAATGCACAATTGATGTGACTGGATGATTGTCATGTGTGGTGTGTTAATGTTGCTGTGTTCATCTGATGTTGCTGATGGTCATTTTCTGGTGTTATGTGCATGTGATGCTCATCACCATGCCCCTTTTCAGGTGTCCAAGCACTGTGCAGCAGCCACACTGAATCTGGTCCACTCTGACATTGTTGGGCCCTTCACAACCCAATTGTTGATGGGTCATTCTTTCTTTATAACCTTCCTGGAAAACTTCTCTGGCCTAGGGGCTGTCTTCTGCCTCAACTGAAAGGGCCAAGTTGCAACTGCATTCAATGCCTATCTGGCTTGGGGTACTACTCAAGCAGGCCATACTTGCACACTGATTGCAGTGGGAGTTCATCAATGCAACACTATCACAGTACCTCAGATCACTTGCCATCAAACACCAATGCACAGCACCTGCATATCTTTGGGGTATTGGGAGTTGGTACTACAGGCAGCTGTTCACCTCCACAACCACACACCATCTTGCCATCTGGGGTGGAAACACCCCCACATCCTCACTTTGGTCAGGCTCCAGCCCCTCCTGACATCTCTTATTTCAGAGTCTTTGGGTGTCTGGCCTATGTGCATGCACCCAAAAAATGCCACACAGAGCTCAGCATGCATGCTGATAAGCATCATGTGTGTGTAGCATCAGAAAATGACCATCAGCAACATCAGGTGAAAATGGTGACATTAATGTGCCACACATGATAATCATCAACAGTCACATCAATTGTGCATTTGGGTTGGTACTGGAACAGAGGACTAGGTTTGGCCAATGAGGAGCAGGATTGATAGGATGTAAGGCTGAGGCTTGGTTGAGGCATGCCAAAGTAACCATGGAGTCATGAGTTGCCAAGTCAGCATTTGGTGTGATCAATGCTATTCCTTTTTCACTCATCCTTTATAGTATGATACTTTGTCTGTTTTATTTCATTCATGCCTGGACCCCACCTCATTTCCAATAATCCCTATGATTGACCCTGTGTTGTAGATTTTCTGTTTTGTTTTGTTGTGCCCTAATCTTGGAGCTAGCCTGTATTTATATGACTCATTGTCCATCAGAAATGAATAGATCTCCCCTGCCCACAATTTGTCTCCCCTCTCCCAACTGAGTTAGAAGGTAAAAAGTGCTATTCATCCATATCCACTAAATCCAAGAAAGTATGTGCACCTCATAGGTTGCATTTATACTTGTGTTGTGTCTGTGTTGTGGTTCATTCACATTGTGTTCTCTCCTGTGTTGTGCTGCGATATCTTCTGTGTTGTATTGCATCTGCTTCTGCATTGCATTGTGTCTGCTCCATTGTCATTGTCATGTTTACTGCTAAGAGCAGCCTATTGGATAGTCTTAGGGAAAGTTTGCAATAACAATACCCCCTGGTAACAAGGTAGTTGGTATGCACTTGATAAGTGTAGTAAATGTTCCTGATGACAATGAAGAGTGGGATCAATGAGATAGTGATAAGGATGATACCACTGATGACTAAACAAGGATCCAGAGTTGAAGAGGAGCTCTAACTGAAAGAACAAAGAGATGATGAAAGAAGAAGAAAGTGTTGGTTTTTTGATTACATTATGATGCTGATCACACTGTTTTACTTATTAAGTATACTTATCTCTGTCTCATCTTATTTGTATTTCTTCTCTCTTTATGGTTTGAGCTCCTCTTAAACTCTATCTTGCTCTTCTTTACCTTGTCTTTGTCTCACCTCAGCACTTCTGCATGTGCCAAGGTGAGTATCTCTTCTACTCTCTGAGCTCTCTTCTGACATACCTGCTCTATGCAGCTCTCTCTTTCTTCTGTGCACCCTCTACCCTCTGGTACACATCTTCTCTATCTTACTGATGCTCTTCTACCTTTGGACCATAGTCCTTTAGTAGCTCTTGCTCTTTGTGTGGCTACAAGCCTATCTTGATCTCATTATGATCTATCTATTCTTTGCCTTGTTGCCTGCATTTTGACAGTCAGGCCACTATTATTTCTCTTATTTTTCTCTTCATTTTTCCTATTTTTCTTATGTTTCTATCACCACAGATCTTATAATCACTCCTGATCTATCAAAGTGATTCTAATGGTCATGCTTTCCTCTTGTTTGTCTTTATCAGCCGATGATGTGCCAGTCATGAGATCTCCAATCAGCCCACTTATGAAGCACTTATGACTCTTTTTCTCACTGTTACTGCAGATGCTCACTCAGCTTTCTCATGACTGCTGCAGAGTATCACTAATCATTCCCACACTTACTGCAGACATCAGTCATCCTCTTTCTGATTGGTTTCTATTATTATCTCTACTGCACAGCCTTTGCTAGTCCATATGGCTGCCCTAGAGTACAGTACTATATATACTATATGACTCCTAGCATTTATTCCCCAGTTCTAATCTGGGATATCTGCTAGGCACAGTACCAGTACTCTCCTCTTTTCTACTATATTCTAATATATCTGGGATATCTGCTAGTTCAAGCACAATTGTCCTTTGTTGTTTTTAGCTTTTCTCTCAGTTGTTCAGCTTCAACATAGTGTCAGCCTCACATAGGAGATGTCAGGGCAAGAGACTATGGCAGCATAGAGTAGTGATCCAATCAACCATTGGTATGTGTGAAGGAGAGTGGGGTGGCAAGGAGGGTCAGACTTGGTGAGGTGTAGTGAATGTGGGAGTGGTGTAGCAACAGAATTGCAGTCTGCCAGTCCAAACCTATCCAGCATGTCCACAATGTAGTCACATTGGTCAATCTCCAATACCTGATTAGGCCTGTCCCTGGTGACATGGAGACTGAGATATGAGCAAATCTCACCAAGGTCTGTCATCTCAAAGATGGCACTAAGGGCTGCTTTGCACTCTTCAACTTCAACAAGGGACTTTCCTAGCACAGTGATGATGTCATTGACATAAAGAACAATGATAAGAGGGTTGGAGGAGGATTGGGAAATGTAGATCCCAGAGTCAGAGAATGCACATATGAAACCTAGACTGAGCAGTACAGCATGCATCTTGTGATGCCATTGTCAAGAGGCCTGTTTAAGTCCATAAATGGCTTTGTTCAGTCTGCACACCTCAGTCTCTGTGAGGCTCAGGCTGACAGTGAGGTCACAAGTGTAAGAGGAGAGAGTGAAGATGAAGAATAAGACAATACTCCTAAGATGAGTCACACTGGTAGGCAGATATCTCAGATGTATAAAGCTAAAGAAATACATGCTACTAGAGTGCCCTATATATGTTGAGCACAGGCCATGTGTGGGAGTGGAACTAGAATAGTTCTTATTCATATGGAATGCTACTACATCCTACTTATAGTAAGTCTTGTAGTGCACAGACCATGTGGGTATGTATGATGTGATGTGTGTACAGTATGTGTGTGTCTGTATACATGTATGTACAGTATGTTGTCAGGCTGCTATTATTTTCCCTATTTTTCTCTTCATTTTCCTGTATTTTCTTATGTCTCTATCACTGTAGATCTTACAATTGCTCCCAATCTATCAAAGTGATTCCCACGGTCATGCATTCTTTTTATTTGTCTTTATTGGCAGATGATGCATATGTCATCCGATCTCCGATCGGCCTGTTCTATCTTTAGTTATACTTCATTTTCTCACTCTTACTGTGGATGCTCACCAATCCTTCTCACACCTGCTGTGGAGTATCACCAATCACTCCCACAGTTACTGCAGAGCCTCAGTCAGCACTTACACGTCCCTTCTATTATTAGGTATGACATCATTACTATAGCTTCTCATATTCTGGCCCTATACTGTACTGCATGGTCTGTGCATGCTTCAGGGTACTATATATACATAAGACTCCTAGTGGTTTATTCCCCAGTTCTGATCATCTGGGATATCTGCTAGGTACAGTACTCTTCTCTCCTCTTATTTACTATATGCTAATATATCTGGGATATCCGCTAGTCAAAGTGTGATCGTCCTTTTTGTTGTTTTAGCTTTTCCTCAGTTGTTTGGCTTTGACATAGCATTGGCCTCACATATGTGGACAAAAAGGGAAGTATGTACTTATATCAGCTGAAATTGTCAACACTCTGTGTGCACAGACTTGGGCAGGCAATGAGCAGCAATAGAAGTGAAGTGATAATAGATGGTGTATTCTTGAGAGGGAGAAGAGCAGATAGTAAGTCTGCAGCAATGTAGTGAGTCATGGACATGGCAAGTGCCATGACATGATAGAGAGAGGTGCTAGCAGGTGGGGTGAGATGGGAGTAAGTTGGTGGTGGTAAAGGTACTCACTCAGACAACATGTCAGAACATCTGAGGAGATTGTAGGTATGTAGTCCAACTTATATAGTATGTGGTGGTAAAGTTATAGTGGAGAGTATAAAGCAGAATACAACAGTTACCATAGTGGGAGGGACATGCATCATCCTGGAAAAGAGAGTGGGGTGTGAAGTACTTGGATGTGTAGGTAGTCTGAGGAGTAAGTAAACGTATGTATAGTGAGAAGGGAAGCTGAATGAAGATATAGTGTCACATACAGCAGTTTCAACACTCTCCCCCATGCTGGACATACACTCTATCAGACCAAGACCAGAATGGTGTGAAGAAAAGAGGGAAAAGGGCAAGGGTTTAGTTAAAATATCAGCCATGATGAGAGAGGAAGGAAGGTGCTGTACAGTAATGGTGTTAGATGAAAGACACTCCTTGATGTAGTGGTGCTGTATGTTGATGTGCTTTGTGCCACAGGTAATGACAGGGTTAGTGGCAATATCAATCAAACCCTTGTCGTCACCATACAGTAGTAGAGGGAAAGTGAAACTGAAACTTATCTCCACCAACAACAATCTCAGCCACATGCCTTGGGCACTGGCCTGAGAGAGCAATATGTACTCAGCCTCTGTGGAAGAGAGAGATACTGTGTGTTGTTTCCTGGAGGTCCACATGATAGCTCCTCCTGATAGAAGAAATGCATATGCCCCAATTGACTTGCAATCATCTCTGTCAGCTGCCCAATCAGAGTCCAAGTACCCAACCATTCCAGCACCTTCCAGTCCTCCATAATGTATGTGATAGTGCTTGGTTCCCTTGAGGTAGTGAAGGACATGATGACCAAGAGATAGATGGAGTGGGAGAGGGTTAGACAGGAACTGTGAGAGCTTTGTGACAGCAAATGAAATGTCAGGCCAGGATACTATGGCAGCATAGAGGAGCAATCCTATGAGTTGCTGGTACTCATTGTGGAGAGAGGGCATGGCAGTGTAGTCTTTGTCGGCTTTGGTGGGTGATGTCCCTGGAGGAAGAGGAGTGGAAACAGGGTTGTAGTCTATCATGCAGTATTGATCTAGGATGTCAGAAATGTAGGCTTCCTGGTCGATCTCCAGGATTCACTGTGATCTGTCTCGAGTAACATGAAGCCCTAAGTATGACTTTATTTCTCCCAGAGCCATCATCTGGAAGAGAAATTTGAGTGTGGCTTTACATGCCTTGACTTCCTCAAGTGAGCCTCCTAGGACAGTGATGTTGTCTATGTATAGAACTATGATGAGGGGCTTTGAGGAGGTCATTGAGACATAGATGCCAGAGTTGGATAGGGTGCAGGTAAATGAGAGACCCAGTAGGGAGCCATGCATTTTGTGGTGCTATTGTCTTGACACCTGCTTCAAGCCATATAGTGCTTTGGAGAGGTGACATACTTTGCCTTCAGTTCCCGGTACAATGAAGCCATGAGGCTGCTCCATGTAGATTTCTTCTTCTAAGTCACCATTGAGAAAGGCAGACTTGATGTCCATGGAGTAGACTTCCCAGTCTTCTAGAGCTGTGATGGTGAGTAAGGTTCATAGGGACTCAAAGCATGCTACAGGTGAAAATGTTTCAGTGCAGTCAATCCAATGGACTTGGGTGTAGCCTTTGGCAATGAGGTGTGCTTTGTAGCAGCCATCAGTTTTCTGCTTGAAAACCCACTTGTTTCCTACAAGGTTCTGGCCCAGTGGCAGATCTACCAGTTCCCATGTACATAGGGCAGCTAGGGAATCCAGTTCCTCATTGCATGCAGATCTCCAAGAGTTGCTATCAGGGCCAATGAGCACTTGCATTAGAGTGAGAGGGTCACATGTGACTGCATGGGAAAGGAGGGTTGAAAGTGAAGGGCCCACTTGTGGAGTTGCAAAAACATCATTGTCACTGCTAAGCCCCCCCTCACCCAAGATATCAATGAACTCGCAAGGACTGTACACACTGTCCTGGTAACAAGTGGGGCAGTGAGTGAGGCATTCAGAATGCCAAACCATGGGCTCACCATCACCAACCAGCTGGGAGCAGGATTGCTGATGACCTGGAGAGGGTGGAGGGTGGTGCCAGCGTGGCTGCAGAGTATTGGGCTCCCAATGGGCTGTGTGCTGGGCATGGATGTACAGTGGAGTGTTGGTGCCCAAGGTGGTACACAGAGGAGTGACCAGTGGGGCGATCAAAGGTGGAGTGGCAGAGTCGAGTGGTGGGTTGTGAATGATGCCAGGGGCACCATCAGGAGCAGGGGGCCGCGCGGCCAGTGGCACAGTGGGAGGCAGAGGAGGTGCATCATTGACAACTGATCTGACAGGGGCAGGACTGATGGTATCAGAGACAAGGGCATCATTGCCATCACTATTGCCATTGCTATCACTATCACTGTCACTATCCAGAAGCAGGAGTGGGACAGTGAATGGGAACATGTCAAGGACAGTGGGGTGTGAGTCAGCCTCACAGGCTGGGAAGACATCTTCCTGGAAGACAACATCACAGCTAGTGACTATGTGATGGGTACTGGCATCCCAAAACAGCCATCCCTTTGTGCCAGACTGGTATCCCACAAAGGTGAGAGCATGCACACACAAGTCCAGCTTTGCATGCATCTGATCTGGGACCTGCACCCATGCATGACAGCCAAAAACTTGGAGGTGAGAGACATTGGGTGGGGCACACGCAGGGTCCCACAGGGCAGAGGGCACACACCAGGTGAGTCAGTGCATTGGAGACAAGTTGTAGGTGTGCACAGCAGCACACACAGCCAGCTCCCAGAAACCACCAGAGAGGCAGGTGCAGTGGAGAAGTGAGAATGCATGCTCAAGGATGGAGCAATTCCAGCACTCAGCACATCCATTTTGCTGTGGTGAGTACAGAACTGTTTGTTGATGTTCAACACCATGGTTTAAAAGGAGGGTGGAGACAGCAGCATTGAGGTATTCCCCCCCATGGTCTGTATGAAGGGTACAAGGGTACTGGTTGAAAAGTGTATGCAACCATGCAAGGTAGTGTCATAAGGAGTCTGACAGCTGGTCTTTGCTCTGCAGGGGGTACACTACACTGAAGCCCAAATAATTGACCAGGAAAGTGGCGAAGTAGAGGGACCCAGAGGCAATAGACACAGTGCTGAATGGACCAACCAAATCAGAGTGGATGAGGTCCAAAATGCAATTGGTGTGAGCACACAAACGGCAAAATGAGGGCTGAGGGAATTTGCCTTTGAGGCAGCTGATGCATGGGGGCCCAGAGGGAGAGGAGGCAGGCAGGACAAAGCCAGATGACTGGGATGGCCAAATGTGCAAAATGATGGTCTTGGACAGGTGCCCCAGTCATTCATGCCAAAGACAAACAGAGGGCATGGTAAGGGCATTGAGTGAAGGGGGGCCTGAGAGCCGCAACCAGTATGTACTGTTTTCCAGTGTGCCCACACTGAACATTTGCCCATTTTTAGTAATGGTGCATGTTCCATTTTCATATGCTATGTGGAAGCCCAGTTTGTCAAGCTTACTGATGGACAAGAATCAACCAGATGCCCCTGGTACATGCAAAAGGCCAGAGAGTGAGATGGAGACAGGTGAACCATCATGAAGAGTATTTGTTGTGAGCTAATCCCACTGCTGATGCAAGCTATAGTAGAGCTGTTTCCGATGGTAACAGTGCACAGGCTCAGCAGTTCATATGTCATGAAATCAGACCAGTAGGGCAATATGTGGTCAGTACACCCAGAGTCTAACATCCAACAGCCAGAGCCCTCATAGTAGCATGCATCAATTGCAGAGTTGGAAGACAAATGGTTTAACATAGTAGGAGGTTCACCATCCTTTGGCCCCTTATCTCTGTCCTTCTTCTCTAACCTTCCCTTGACATTGTCAGGCATCCCATGTAGCACCCAGCAGTTGTTGACCATATGATTGCATCACTTGCAATGCATGCAGAAAGAGGTGTTTCAACATGTAGAAGCCAGAGTTTGCTGAAAAGCAGAGAGTGCTGGAGAAGGTTTAGTTCTGGCTTCCTCATCAAGGATCCTTCTGTGAATGTCTCCAAGTGAGAGGTGCATATTATCTGATGATGCTAGGATGGAAGACATGAAATGACCCCAAGAAGTCGGAAGGGCATGTAAGATGATGAAACACATTTGCTGCTCAGAGATGTCCACACCAGAGATGGCAAGTCATTCTTGCACTACCAACAATGTGTCCAGCTGTGGGGTGAGTGGCACATGCATGTCATACTTGCATGTGAGTAGGGCCTGAAACTGAAGGAACACTCCCATTGCTGACTGCTTGCCATAGATGTTCTTCAGTAGTTCCCATGCCCATGCTGCCATGACTGTTTCAGAGGCTATGGTGCTGGCTGGTTGGGTTCCACAGTGCATAGAGATGACTGCCTTGGTGATGTCACTATTGTCATTGAAGAGTTGAAGTTCTTCCAAGTTGGTGATAGTTTTGAGTGGTAGTCCACCTTCCACATTCATGTGGGATGTGATGGGAGTTGGTTTGGGTCATGTAATCATGTACCAGATGCCCATGATGATTAGGGTGGATTTGACCATATTGGCCCATTGGTGATAGTTGTTGGTAGATTCAAGGATGATGTTGATTTTTGGCACAGAGATGGCATGAGAAGGAGAAAGCAGTTTGGATAAGAGGATGGTGAGTATGAGATAGGAGTGAGAGTTGAGAATGGTGAAGACAAGTGTGAGAGTGAGTAAGAGAGAGATGCAGATGGCCTGGGCAGGGCCCATAACCTGTTGAGCACAAGCCATGTGTGGGAGTGGAACTAGAATAGTTCTTATTCATATGGAACACTACTACATCCTACTTATAGTAAGTCTTGTAGTGCACAGACCATGTGGGTATGTACAATGCAATGTGTGTACAGTATGTGTGTGTCTGTATATGTGTATGTACAGTATGTGGATGAAAAGGGAAGTATGTACTTATATAAGCTGAAATCATCAACAATATATACTAGAGATCAGTGCACAGTGATGAGCACAGGTCATGCACAAGATGGAACTGGGATAGTTCTTATTCTTTCAGTATGTCTATCCTAGATATATATAGTAAAAGGTGTGGAGCACAGACCATTGAAGTATGTATGGTTGAACTGTTTATCTATGTCTGTACATGTGTATGTGTGTGTACAGTATGGAGCAAAAAAGGAAGGAGACATTACTTAAGCATGAGATCATCGACACACAGACCATGTGCAGTGACTATAGGGCAGGCATATGTAAGTAAGATGTGCAGCATCTGTGAGAACTATCAGTAAGCAATGCACAGCATTGCATAGCATCAATAAGTGACTGTGGGAAATGTAGTCATAATTGTACAGTAAGTGGCCCAATGATGAATCAAAGATGAGTCATAAGTAATCATGAAATATCTGATAAGATGTAGATAAGATATGTAGTACAGATCTTGAGTGATAAGATCAAAAGAAATTGTAAAATGATAAGAAAAATAAGTACATCCTGACAGTCTCCATGCCTTCTCACACACAACCTTGGGGCTGTTCCATGTATATTTCTTCATCTAAATCCCCATTGAGGAAAGCAGATTTGACATCCATGGAATGGACCTCCCAGTCTTCTAAGGCAGCTATGGCAAGTAGTGTGCACAAGGATTCAAAGCAGGCTACTGGTGAGAAGGTTTCAAAGTAATCAACACCATACTTCTGAGTGAATCCCTTAGCAACCAAACAAGCATTGAAGTGTCCATCTGCCTTTTGCTTGAAGACCCACTTGTTAGCCACAAGGTTGTGTCCTTTGGGTAGATTGATGAGATCCCAGGTACCCAGCTTCTCCAGCATGTGTAGTTCAGCAGAGCAGGCAGAACACCATGCATCTGCATCTGTGGATGAGAGAGCTTGATGGAGTGTGAGCCAGTCATGTGAAGTGATGTGGGAAAGGAGAGTGGAGAGAGAGTTCAACAATGCACCAGCATGGAGAGTTGTGAAAATGTCATCATTGGACCCAGACCCCCCCCCCACTTCAATGTCCATGACAGAGCATGTGCTAAGAGCAGCCTATTGGACAGTCTTAGGGAAGGTCTGCTATAACAATACCCCTGGTAACAAGGTAATGGATACATGTTTGGTAAGTGTAGTAACCGTTCCTAATGATGATGAAGAGAGGGATAACAAAATAGTAATGAGGATGATACCACCAATGACTAAACGAGGATCCAGAGTAACAAGTTTAGGATGTCTTAGTGACACTTAGAGTGACTTAGAGATCTTTAGACTTAGTTCTTAGAATGAAGCAATGATATATGCTGTGCTGGGCTGAAGGGGAAAACAAAACACAACCACAGCAATTGCTGGAGGATGTGAGCCATAAGGTTCTCTAGACACCAAGGTAGGGAGGGTTAGTAGTTAAGAGTGATAAGCACAATAGTGCAACTCGACTGGAGCAACAAAGGGAAATGTGGCTTGGGTAACAAACAGGTGATATGATGTGATAACAAGAATGCAATATGATGCAAGGGAGAATGCAATAGAGAATCCAACGCAATGGAGACAAAACACAATACAGTAGAGAATCCAATGCAGTGCAATGCAGTGCAATGCAATGGGGAATGCAATGCAATAATAGATGTGACCTACAAGGAATGCACTTTTTCACAAATGGACTCAGACAGGGAGGAGAAGTCAAATTGTGGGTGGGGGAAATCTGCTCTTTTCTGACAGATGATGCACTATCTAAATACAAGTCTAGCTCCAAGGCTGGAGCACAACAAAACACAACAGAAAATTTACAGTGCAGGGGTAGATCATAGGGATATTTGAAATGAAGTGGAGTCTGGACACGAGCAAATAAGGTATCATACTATAGCAGATGAGCAAAAAGAGGAATAGCACTGATTGCACCAAATGCTGACTTCATGACTCATGCCTCCATGGTTACCTTGACAGGTCCAGACCACACCTCAACCTATTTGTCCTATCCCTTGTTGGCTGAACCTGGTATTGTTTTCTGATGCCTATGCAAATGAGCAATTAATGCAACAGTGGGTGTGGGTGATTATCACATGTAGCATGTTAATGTCACCTGGTGTCGCTGATGGTCATTTTCCAGCTTTACACGTGTGTGATGCTCATCAGTGAGTCTGTAGTGAGCTTAGGTCAAGTGCAGTATAGGAGAATCCCTAGATTGCAAAGTTGACAAGACTGGGGTTTAAGACTGCCAGTCTTTCAACTATTTATACAAAGTTAGAGTCCTAAAGATAGCACAAGTAAATAAGGTTCATGGATCAACAATGATTGTACAGCAATCAATGAAGTCACATGACCTCAGACATGTCCATGAATAAGTAAGTGGCTCAGCCACAAACACGAAATGAACTAGAGGTAAACAAAGATAAATAAAGGTGGGAAAGGTGAGTCCTTGCTAATTGTATAATGATAGTCCTTAGCAAGTAAATGTAAATAAATAAAGAAAGATAAAAAGAAACAGATAAGTCTTTTTATAGTACTTGGAGCTATGCTCACACTTAAGTATGTAAATACTTAAGTACTATAAAAGAGAAAAGAAAATGAGTCCTTACTATAAGTAGGAGCTAAGCTCACTGCTGTAGTTAATATTACACTTATAATAAGTAAGATATAAGAAAAAGAAAAAGAAAAGAAAACTGTTACAAGGTGCCAAAGCAAGTGCCTCATAACAGCATGCACCATAGGCACTGTCACAGAAGTGCACCATGGTGAGTCTGTGCTGTGTGACACAAGGGAGGTGCTGGAGCAGGTGCACTGGGTGGCATTACAGATGCAAACTGAGGTGAGGACAGCTGAGAAGGTGCCTCCTCTGGCAGGGCCAACAAAGGAGATGGAGCAGGTGGAGCAGCAGCAGCAGCAGGTGGAGGCAGGGGTGCCTGGAGGGGTGACTGTCACAGAATGAGAGTGGTCAGGTATGTGGACAAAAGTGCAGCAGCCAAAGCTGTGGAACTGAGAAATGTCAGGGACAGTGCCAAGCCATTTCACCAAAGGAGTGGACTATTGCAGATGACATGTGGGAGAGAGGTTGTGTCAGGCTGCATTTCTGCAGCATTTACCTTCTTGTTTCTTTTATGTTTCTTTTGATGATCTGATAAGATTAGATCTTGTTGTCTTCCTGTTGTGTTATCTAATCTTATCTTATCTCACTTACTGTCACTGTGGTCTAGGATACTCTGGCTATGCCTAGACCATGAGGTCATAGCATGCACCTTTGGCATGTTCCATTACTTACTGTGGTATTGTACTCTATAACCTGCCCTATAGTTTACTGCACTGGTCCATGCACTTTACCTTAGAGTATATAGGCCTACTAAGTATAGCTGAATATACCCAGCTTGTTATGGCTGGATTTCCTCTCTTCTTAGTGTGATCTAAGTTGTGAGTGTGCCCAGTCCCTCTTCAGAGGTAATGTAGGACTCCAGTCTTACAGGTTGTTGGAGTGGACCACTATGTGGAGGGCATATTCCCAGAAACCCACAGACATGCCTGCACCATGGAGTAGTGACAGCATCTGGTCCATGAGCATATGGTTCCAGCACTTGGCTCATCCATTCTGCTGGGGACTATAAGGCACTGTAAGTTGGTGAGAAATGCCCTTGGTATGGAGCAAGTCCTTCATACCTTCATAGCTTGGTTGACATATTCCCCCCNNNCCCCCCCCCCCCCCCCCTTGGTCTGTGTGGAGTCACTTCATTACACAGGACATTTGGATTTCTGCCCAAGCTAGATAGTTTTGGAAGGCCAGTAATTCCCATTTCACAGAATGCCAGAGCAAAAGATGTCAGTGCCATGAGACACAGTGTAAGTGCCATTCCAGTAGTGATGGTAAAGCCAAGAATGTCAAGTCAATTGATGGAGAGGAAGTAATGTCCAGCAGCAGGAATGTGCATGGCTGACAGCAAGGTGATATCAACATCACCTGTTACTCCAGAAGCAAGATGGTGGATGGAGCCAGATCTGATGCAGGAAATGCTGGAGTTGTTGCCCAGTTTGACATGTTGGCCAGATTGAGCAGAATAGGTGGTGAAACTGTCAAGGTGCAGTGATATGTGATTGGAATATCTGGAATCCAACATCCAGGAGGCAGAATCTCGTTCAGAATGGAAGCAAGTGTAGGGATATGAGGAGGACAACACATTTAGTGCATGGATGCTAGGTGACTCTTGTATCCCTGTGTTTCTGCTGTGATTTGTGGCAGTATTGATGACTCATTCAGTAGTGTTGGGAACCAGCCTTATGACCTTTGTAGATTTAATGTAAGAGGTGACATGCCAGTTTCTTATGATGGTTAGGGCAGAGTTGACTAGGATGAACCACTGGTGATAGTCAGTGGTGTCTGTGAGAGTAATATTGGTCTTTGATATGGCAACTGAGAGAGTGGGAGTGATGATTAATTTGAACAAGAGTGTGATGAGAAGGATTAGGAGTAGAGTATGCTAAGAGTGACCTATTGGATGGTCTTAGGGAAGATTTGCAATAACTATACCCCTGGTAACCAGGTAGTTGTTGTATGTTTGAACTGCATAGTAAATGTTCCTGATGATGTAGAAGAGAAGGATCAATGAGATAGTGATGAGGATGATACCACCAATGACTAAACGAGGATCCAGAGTGATGAATTTAGGATATCTTAGTGATGCTTAGTGTGACTTCAAGATCTTTGCTAAGAGTGGCCTATTGGATGGTCTTAGGGAAGGTTTGTAATAACTATACCCCTGGTAACAAGGTAATTGTTATGCACTCGAACAGCATAGTAAATGTTCCTGATGACAATGAAGAGAGGGATCAATGAGATAGAGAGATGAGGATGATACCACCAATGACTAAACAAGGATCCAGGGTGACAAGTTTAGGATGTCTTAGCAATGCTTAGAGTGACTTTAGAGATCTTAGACTTAGTTCTTAGGGTTGAAGCTGATAAGGGCAAGTTTAGATCAAGCATAGTATAGGAGAATCCCTAGATTGCACAGTTGACAAGACTGAGGTTTAAGACCACAAGTCTTTCAACTACTTATACAAAACTAGAGTCATAAGAATAGTACAAGTAGTTAAAGTTCACAGATCAATGATGATTATGCAGCAATCATCGAGATCATGTGACTAAGATGTGTTTATAGTAAACTACAAGTAAGTAGCCACAAGTGCAAAATAAACCAGAGTTTAAATGAAGACAGATAAATACAAGATAGAATGAGTCCTTGCTAAATGTGTAATGATAGTCCTTAGCAAGTAAAGAAAGAAAGAAGAGAACATAGAGATGCTTTACAGTACTTGGAGCTAAGCTCACAGCTAAGTATGTGAATACTATAGTACTGTAAAGGTGAATGAATAGAGTCCTTACTATAAGTTGTTGGAGCAAAGCTCACAGATGTAGTTAATACCACACTTATAGTAAGTAAAATAAAAGAAAGAAGAAAAAAATAAACTAGTCCATTACAAGATGCCAAAGCAAGTGCCTCATAACACATCATGGTAATATGACTTTGTTGATTGTTGCACATGTTGGTTTTTACCTGTCATATGATGCTGGACACACTATTACACATCAAGTACACTTATCTCTTTCTTTATCTTTACTGGCTATACTCTGTGCTGATTGTGCTACTGCATGGACTCATTTTACTTCATGTTATTCCACTCTCATATCATACCACTTTGGTATCTCTTTCTCTCTTTACAGTGTTGAAGATAAAGGTCAAATACCTGACCATGTGCTTATGAGCTAAACTCCCCTGTCTATCTCTCAGCTCAGAGTAGCCAACTCTCTAGACAAGAACTAGCCATAGTGCAGCTTCACATCATGTTAAAAGCACTTCAGTTAGCTAATACCTGGTAGCTCAGCGGTTAGATCACCTGTGAGGCTGATGCTATCTCAAAGCCAAACAACTGAAGAAAAAGCTAAAACAAAAAAGGATGATCATGCTTAGACTAGCAGATATCCCAGATATATAATCAGCTATGTAGAACAAGAGGGAAGAGAGGCTACTGTACCTAGCAGATATCCCAGATGATCAGAACTGGGGAATAAACTGTTGGAGATATTCACAATTTTTGTTCAGCTACACTACACATAAGCTTATATACATCTTTCTTACATTTGTCACAACACACTTACATCACTACAAACATGTTCTCACTACACTAACTTTCCATACTCCACTTGAACTTAGTTCAATGCCCACTACTTATACTGCATTCCCCACTTCTTACCACTCTTAGACATTCCTGTAGAATGTCTAACCATGTACTCTCACTCTGCAGCATATACTGCACCACTTGCCTCTTTGTTCTTGCTGCAACCAATGCTTTCTTCTCCCCCTTCTTTGGTGTTGGCTCATTCCTGTGCAAACATAAACCGCTAGGAGTCCTATGTATATATAGTATGCTGAAGAGTGCACAGACTGTGCTGTACAGTATAGGGCTGGAGAATGAGAAAGTATAGTAATGATGTCATACCTAATAATAGATGGGATGCATAAGTGCTGACTGAGGCTCCACAGCAGGTGTGAGAAGGATTGGTGAACATCTGCAGTAAGAGTGAGGAAATGGATCATAACTAAAGGTAGGACAGGCCAGTCAGAGATTGGACAACATACACATCATCGGCCAATAAAGATGAACAAGTTGAATGCATGACTGTGGGAATTGCTTCAATAGATCAGGAGCAATTGTAAGATCTATAGTGATAGAGTCTTAAGAAATATAGGAAAAGTGAAGGAAAAATAGAAGAAAATAATAGTGGCCTGACAGCACCCACCCAGAGTAAGGGAGGTCCTTGGTTTGAACCCAAGCCAAGTCACTATTTCAGCACTAGTGCTACTCAACATACAGTTCAGGCTCCTCTCTAACTCTATTTGGCCTTTACTATGTATTTCTTACCTCATCATCATCTCACATCAGCACTTCTGCATGTTGCTGAGGTGAGTATCTCTTCTCCTCTCTCTCCTTCTATCTCTGACAATACATACTCTATAGCACTCTATCTTTCTACCCTCTGCATACTCTGTGTATGCCTCATCTATCTCTCCAGATGCTCTCCTACCTTTGGACTATAGTCCTTTAGTGGCTCTTCCTCTTTGTGTGGTTACAAGCCTATCTTGATCTCATTATGGTCTATCTATTGTTTGCCTTGTTGCCTGCATTTTAACAGCATAATCATTGTTGATCTGTAAACCTTATTCACTTGTACTTTACTTGGGACATCCCTCTAGTACAAGTAGTAGCAAAATTGGTGGTCTTACACCCCAGTATTACCAACTTCACAATATAGGGATTACTCCTCACTGTGCTTGATTCAGCTCAACCTAAACTTCACTCAATAGAAAACAAGTCTAAGATCACTAAACCCCCTAAGTCACACCTTTCACTAAGTCACACCGGATCCTAAGATAATCATTGGGGCTATTGTTCTAATCACTATCTCTTCAATTCATCTCATCATCATCATCATCATCATCATCATCATCATCATCATTAGACATTTTGTCATCAACCTTATCATTACCAGGAAAACTCAAACCACACTTCCCTAAGACTGTTCAATAGAATGCTCTTAGCAAGCACCAACTAGCTGTACACCAGCAGTACTACAAGGCATAGAACTAGAAGAAGAGGAGGCAGTTGTGACCAGAAGGAGTTCAAAAAACTATGCTGCTTTGTAGTGTGAAGTGGGTTGGGTCAAGGAGTGTGAGAAGATCTCACAGCCTGATTAGTTAGCCTTCACAAAGCTCTGTCTCACTGTGCTTGACTTGAGCTTTTCTAGCAAGTAGCTTACAGCAAAACACTGAACAATGAGCTACATCTAAACCTTTTTTGTTTGTCCCGACAACTTTTGTTCAAACAAACAAGTAGTCTAGTATTAAATCCAACGTTGGATACCACTGTCAATAGAATTACCGCATTTCATTCGAACAAAAGTTTATGATACGGCCTATCATTTAGTGTTTTGCTGTAAGCTTACAGTAGTTACGTGCGTGGGTGAAGACACTCCGATGCACTCCAAACCAAACAGCCGAGAAGCATACTCATTTAAGCATTTTTAAAGTCCGAGGATGTGCCCACCCACTACCGCTTCGAAGGTTCAGAGCGATCTACAAGAGCGATAAAGACGCTGTAAGTCGCAGTACTCGCGCCACTGGCAACTAGTGAGATTGAGATGAATGGTGCTAACCGAGGTGACATTTGTGCGTTGCCGGTCGGAACCGGCAAGAACTATCACGTGGCTTGACACAATACGCGTTGTTTGGCTTTGGTCGATGCCCAGCCGCCAGCGTCGCTGTCATCCACGGCACATTCACTACCACTGACTCTGTAATAGCCCATCTCTAATTCACTACACAAATCTATTCATGTCTCCCAGTGCCACACCACGCCTCCCAAGAAGAAACCGGAAAGGAGATGACCCGAAAATTATTGGCCTTTGGAAGATCGGTAGGACCATCGGGAAAGGCAGCTCTGGTGCGCTAGTGTTCTCTTGAACGAGAGACAGGACATTGACATTGTATCAAAATATCTGATATATCATCTAGGCCGTGTCCGTATAGCCCGCCATGCTAAGACAGGCCAGTACGCGGCGGTTAAAATTGTCTCGAAAACCACCCTAATCAATTCACGACTCGACGTGCATGGCCTTAATGAGCAGGCGGAACGCATTCTCCTTGGCATTGAGAGGGAGATCGTCATAATGAAACTTATCGACCATCCGAACATCATGCGCCTGTACGACGTCTGGGAAACGTCGACGGAGCTATATCTCATTCTGGAGTACGTTGAAGGCGGAGAACTCTTCGACTACCTCTGTGTTAAGGGACGCTTGTCGACCACCGAGGCCCTTGGGTATTTTCAACAGATAATATCTGCAGTTGACTATTGTCATAGATTCAACATAGCTCATCGAGACCTGAAACCAGAAAACTTACTACTCGATCAAGATAAAAATATTAAGGTGGCCGACTTCGGCATGGCAGCATGGCAGAGATGTAATAGTAGCGGTCTGCTCCAAACTGCTTGTGGGAGCCCCCACTATGCTGCGCCAGAGGTTGTCGAAGGACGAGCATACAATGGCTCGTCCTCGGATATTTGGTCTTGCGGTGTTATTCTTTTTGCGTTACTTTCAGGGAGGCTACCATTTGACGATGAAGATCTGCATACACTACTTGAGAAGGTCAAAGTCGGCAAATTCATCATGCCAGCAACCATCGAACCTCGAGCGCAAGATATAATTTCCAGGATGCTCGAAAAGGACGTGAAGAAAAGGATCACCGTCCCAGAAATCTTGAAGCATCCATTCTATACATCCCAGGAGGCGAATAAGGGAACTCATGCTCCTCCTAATCTCGACGACATTGCGCGCCCTATGGTGGACAAATCAGCGATAGATCCTGACGTATTTGCTAACATCCGGACGCTATGGCATGGGACGCCGGAGGACGAGATTATCAAGAATCTCTTAAACTCTGAGCCAACATGGGAAAAAGGCGTATACCACCTACTGCTTCAGTACCGCACCAAACATATGGACGATTATGACGAAAAAGAAGGGCAACTACTTCTCCAAGCTACTCAGAAATCCAACGAGACCTACGTGCAGGCTACTCCCTCTTACCCTTCGCGGCCCGCGAATGAGACTACTTCAATTCCTCCACGAGTTGATCCACGGATACCAGGAAGAGCAACCAGACAAGATACAGTATATAGTCCAACAACTGGTATAAGTGGCGAATGCTTACCGCTCACCTCCTCACACAGAACTTCTACTCGCCAATGCCAAATATCACCGTGAATTCTGCAACGCCGTCTTCGTATGCTGGAACATCGCTATCTCCTTCGCCTATGTCTCCCGCATTTCCTCCCATACCGACTGCACCCATGTCTTCAATGTCACCCTTGTCACCTGCTTCTCCAATCTGGGAAGCCCTTAATATGTCTCCTCCAGATATCCCGGAGATGCAGGATGAAAAGGTTCGGTACTTCTTCAATCAAATCATGGAGCATCTGAATATCATGCAAATGCGGGCAACGATGGGTAGTCCAATGATGCCACCACACATGAGTCTTGCGTCTCCACAACAGACAATAGGTACGCCTTCTGACCAGGTGAAGGATGGTCCCGTGCGACTCGATGAACTGGAGGTATCGTCTCCGCCTGGATCGCATGGGCCTATGACAAAGCCTTTAAGTATTCGTCGGACCTTGCGCCGACCAGCACTGCTAGAGCTCGGCCAAGACGAAGAGAATTCGGCTTACACGAATGACAAGATTGAGCTCGGAGAGATAGTAAACACTGAAAACATTCCGGGTCAGCGGAAATCTTCGCTCAAGGACAAGAATGAGCGCCGGAAGGCTTTGACAGACAAGCGGGTCCAAATCGTGGAACCAACGGAAGATGAGCGAGGAAAGATTCGACGCAGAAGGAGCACCGGAAAGGCACTCAACTCCCCGGCCTTTTCAGACGGGTCCTCAGTGTCTTCCCCGCTGTCAAATACCTGGCTCGGCAACCTTTTCAAGCTCAAGCCCGCCACGTTCAACCTTCTTTCCGTGCATGCCGCCCACGAGACACGGGAGGAATGCATGCGTATCCTGAACAACGTCGGGGTGCGCGTCGTGCTTACCCAGGCTGAAGGCCTGGGAGTGCTCAAATGCAAATCGGAGATGTCTGATCCCGCTGGCATGATGGGGATAACGAAAGTGGTCAGGTTCCGGGTCGAAATCCACAATGCGACACAAGTGCATTCCCTTGCTGGATATAAGACGATCCTGCATCTCGTGCAGGAAAAGGGCGCGCTGTTGAGCTTCAAGTTGGTGTACAGTCGCCTGCGGGGGGAATGGGAACTCGATGCACCAAGACTACTGCTGCCTGTCCCGAGTCCCGCCCTGACCGATGACGGTCGATTTGCAGATTTGTTTTACGTGTGACGTATTTGGAGTGCACTTTGGTGAGAGTACAGTCGTCAGATGTCCAACAACTTGAATGCGCATCGTATGATGTAAAGTACATATCTAACTAAACCTAGAATCATATCGGTTCATCCATAATCATGATAGTGCTGGAGAACGGGAACGATGATTCTGCATCAGCAACATCTGTATAGTGGTGGATGGCAGAAGATGGTGCTACATCATCCTTGAGAAAGTGGTGTTCACCAGACCGCGAAACGATCACGACATCGGGCTTGTCGCTCGATATTCGGATGAAGCGCAGCTGCTGCACGAACGCAGTTTCTATCTGATCCCATCGGCGAAATAATGCAACGTTGGCTGCATGCGTGAGGTCCAGGACCTCTGTAAAGTATAATCAACTTCCGTTCCCGAGGAGTGTCGGCGGACATACCTAGGCCAGTACGGTACTCCTCCGCCTCCCTCAACTTTATCTCTTCTAGCTTGAGCTCCTTGGCATTCTTCGGGCGGCCTTTCCGCCTCGCCGCTCTCTCCTTCTCCAGCTCTGCATCGTGCCGTACGAGCCAGACGTCCTGGATGAGCCCGTGCAGCTCCTGCAGCGTAAGAACACCATTATCGGATATCGCAAAGTAAAAGAACCCATAGAAGTCAGCTGAAGTAATATTGCAGCTCAGCAAAAGATCGAGGAAGGCCCGCAACGGTAGTGGGCGTACCCTGCGAGGAATGCTTTTTAGATCTTTTAGATGCCTGGTCGGCAAGCTTGCTTTTGCGAAGCTGGGTGCGTGCAAGCTGTCCGGCCTTGCGGGACTCTGGGTGAAAGATCTTTTCTTTTTTGCCCTTCCTCGTCTTCGCGTCGGCCTTGCCCATCTTTGAGGGGGACATTTGTGAGGAAGTTGAACCATTAAGCAATTAGGCCGAGTTTCAACACCTATCGGACCTTAAATCTTGGTCGCGACATTGGCAATGGAGTCAGTTTGAGGTGCCTTCATCATCGCTCTCAAATTTCAGTACCATGAGCGTTTTCAGCTGTCGCAGCTGAAACTCGCAGCTAGCTGCGAGTTTTGCATAATGTCACGCTGCGCGCGCAAGGTAATCGTGTCGTAGTTTTCGGTAATTGTGCGGGGAAGTCACATAAGTGCGGGGAAATCTCTGTTGCTGACCTAACCAGAGTACTAGTAAGTCTAAGTGCTCCTATTCTCTCATTTCTTGTTTCCATCTCGAGATACGTCTCGAACTGCCACTCTTGTACGCCCCCTTTTGGCGAGACTGACTGCCAGCAGTAGACACGATGTTGACGACGCTGTCTCTCGTTTTGAGCGCCGCCGTCATGGCCATCGCGCATCTTCACCACGACGAACTATCGGAGGAGGCCGCCAACGCTCCTGTAGATGCCATTCTCTGGACTCACATCTTCCTTCAAGCTGCTGTCTGGGGGATCTTTTTCCCAGTGGGTATGGTGCTCGGCATCACACGCAGTCGCTGGCATGTTCCTCTACAGGTGTGTGCTCCCCTTACGCCCCCCTCACCCGCCATGCTCTGAGATCGCCGCTGACTTGACCACGTATACCAGAGCACCGGTTTTGCCTTGACGCTCGGCGGGTATATTTTGGGACATTCGCATAAAGGCCGCCAGTTTCTGCCGTCCGCGCACGGTGACTTCGCGACGGTCCTCTTCCTCCCGATCGCCCTGCAGCTCGCGCTTGGCATCTACCTGAAGCTTCACATCCACGAACGCACGATCCGCCCGTATGTGGTCCGTGCGCACGGTGTGGTGGGTAAGATGTATCCAATCCTTGGGTGGGTGCAGATGCTGTTTGGGGCCATCGCGTTTAGAGGGTACTGTCGTGGTGGGAATCTGGGGCAATGTTTGGCCCATTATATAATGGTAAGTGGTTTCGTTCCGTAAAGAGCTGTGCGACGAAATTGTGTATCTGGGCAGGGTGGAGCCTTTATTGCATATGGTATCATCATGGCGATCATGCTCCTTGTGGGTGAGATGTGGGTTAGACGAAGTGGCCACAGTCCAGAGTGGTGGGATTCGTGGGTCATCTTAATTTGGGTAAGTTTTTTGTTTGTATCGTGTGTCGATAGGGCTCAAGCATGACGGTTGTAGGGTGTTGGTAGGTCACTGATAAAATGTGAATACACTTCCTCGTTAATGTTTTATGCCGATGTAGTCAACACCTTTACCGAGCATCGTGGCTCTGTGTGGTCCGTCAAGGACATGCAGCATACGTGAGTGGTCGCCTGAAGGTTGTTAGATTTTCCTCTTAGTCACGAATCTAGTATTTTAGGTATTCTCTGTAAGTTCTCTAAAGCTGAACACACCGAACCACGCTGAGGAATAGTGATGGCAACGAAGGGTGGTGCGGTGGGTTGCTTGGTGTATTCCTCTCTCGGAAAAACCAGGTAACCACCCGCCTCATTTTCTTGCTCAGTTCTCTGAATGACTGATGTGATCTACATCAGCGTACAGTCATACCTTCTATCGTGTGAGTTGGCGCCATGCCTTCCCCAACTTGCTCATTGGCTCACACACACCAGCATCATCCTTACTGGGTACGCAATGTCGGATCATTCGCAAGCCCTCATGATCTCGACAAAGGTTCACTCTCTGTTTGGGTACACGCTCATGCTCGCAGGGGTCACTCGAATCGTCGAAGTTTGCTTTGTTGCTCCCCGGTTCCTGCCAAATAGTCATGAAGAGGGCGTCGGCAATGACCTGAGTGTCTATATGGTTGCAGATCCTAGCAGGAGCGATGGTGTAGTCAAGGGCAAATCTTTCAGGCATTTGCCACCTTTCGTACGTCGTCAGATCATCTGTCATAACTTGCTTTTTTTATACACAAACCTTCTCTGTCGCCTCGATAGCTGTTGATTTGTTCAGGGTAAGTCACCTTCCTTGGGCTCCATACAATGAGAGGACGAATACTTTTTTCAGATTATTATTTATGTCCGCCACAGACGAGGAACTAAATTTCGTACATGAAAATGGCATGGATCATGTTACCTATATTCTTATCATGTTCAGGTGAGCGGCTTGGTAGCAGGTAGTGTTTTAGATGTTTTAGACCAACTGATTATGATTTTCAAACAGTATTGCGTTCCTGCTCTACACATACATACTTTTCCTAATCCATTTGTACACATCAATGGGCCGTAATGCGCCAGACTCAGGCACAAAAGACAGCAGTGGAATCGAGTTGTCGAGTCCAACAGGGCGATGGTACTCACGCGTACCCCAGGTGTCGCACGGACAACGCGGCGGGCAAACGGTACCAGCCATCAATGTAGCGCTGATGAACGGAACCCATGTAGTAGGCGATGATGAGTACGAGGAGTGATCGGATGAGGTCCAGGCATCGTTCTGCTGTAGTTGATATGTCCTACCTCGCTTTCAGACATCACTGCTGCTCATCTCCTACTCTTTGTCCGTAGCTGTAGCTATAAGATGATCAAGATAGGATACCTGCACCTGCATTCGCCTTACCGCCATTGTCCCGCTACTTGTGCGCCGATTCGCGCGACAAGATTACTCCCGCGAGCCAATATTGTCTTCAAGAAATGTGTATATTAAGATGTTAAGCTGATGCAATGGAAATATGAGGAGGAAAAGGACGTCAGCCATTGAGATACAAATTGTCTTCCTAGTTGTATATACTCCAGATGGTGCAGATTTCACCTCTTAGAAGGCAATTGCTAACTGTTCTCGCAATCGTTCTGAGGTCTTCGTTGTTCACAGGACGGTCTCCTTTCCCAGACTCACACTGTCATTGTTTCTACCCCATTGACTCTAGCTGCTAAGGTCAGTTCCTTTGTTTCTTCCCATTTTTCGTTTCTCTTTCTTGGTGGGTAGCAAGGGGAGAGTCGGGTAATAACAGCTAAACATCTTTCCCGACCGATACTCGTAGTGGTGGTTTTCGTCACAGCCTCCAAGGCGCGAGTTTCCGCCTACTGAATGTCTTTATACCGCTTCACTCCCCAGCCATTGATGGCAGGAGCGAAAAGGTCTTCCTGCTACAGTCCAGGCTGGAGTACTTATGGGCGGAACTGAGTAGTAGTTGCCTATTATCGCTTTGCCGCATTTTTAGACAAATAGGGCTGGAGAACAACGCCGTGACGCGGGATAACCAATCAGTTCTTTCCATGCTCTTAAGCTAGGCTCAGTTAGCAGTGGTAACCCCGGCATCTACTGTCTCGATTCTGTGAATGAGGTTGGAGTGACGCACTGCCGCGTGGAGGACATATTTTGTACTCTTGCCGGGTACAGCCAGCTCCATATATCACCTACCGGGGCATCCTTCAACACTGACGTTTGTTCAATGATGGGTGGGCGCGATTCTATCTCCACAATGAAAGAACTGAAGGGCTTGTCAATCGTTGTGAGCAGTCGCGTAGATGGAGACATAGGATCACATGTTGATTACAATGACGCTGACATTGGCAGGCAGTAAATGGAGAAGCTTTTAGGTATACATTGTCTAGAAATAGGTGTGATTGAGAGTCCGAGCATGAACTGAAGACAGATAGTGGGAGCGGAACTAGCGGAAAAATAGTTGAGTCACCAGCAATGAATGGGAGGGCATGCGTCAATTCGTACGACAACACTGGAGTGTCCCCACATCCCACTCTGACAATCACACTCAGACCTTATAGCGAAGTAGCATGTTTATCTTGACGTTCATGATGAAGACAATTGCTAGCTCTGACGAATCCGCGGTTCGATATTCGCCATACATGCAGACGTTGTTCATGTTCATAGAGGCCTATAATCATCGGGTTATATGCATAGAAAAAACAACAAAAACAACAATGAATGCAACGATGCCAGTCAGTGCATTATGCCTCTGTAATCTCGCGCAGCCGACGGATCGTACTGCAGGATCCTTTATTAACATTTTTTCCTGTATATCGACATTGAGACGTACCTGCGGACAGTAGCAGCTGCCGTAGTAGACACAGTCCATGCGCCACCTGCAATGACCTTTCCGCAAGCAGTACATTTCCATATGCCCACTGCTTGACGCTTGACTGAATCCTGTCGAACGATCATTAGCGTTAAGCGTACAATGCAAATATGTGCCTAGCCGTGAATAGAGCTTACTTTTCCGCAGAACGTGCAAGTATACCGGGCATGCTGCGTGATTTCCATCTATGCAGAATCAGAGTGAGCCCTCGTTTGGACACGGGAACAACACCTGGTGGGTACCTTTTTGACCTGCTTCCGCAAGGATGCACCATACCGCTATACAATTAATGACGACCTATAAGTTCAAGGTCTCCATATTCCAAGGCATTGAGGACATAGATACTTGCCGTTCCGTACTTTCCGGTAACACCGACTTTGCGTGTACGTTTTGTCTGTGTAAGCCACAGTGAGAAGACGAGGAAACGTTGACAATGAGGATAAACTGACCATTTTGTATAGCGTTGGTTGTCGAGAGGTCAACCCAGTCGTGGTAAACTTCTTGACTGGGTCACCAATCGTCTGGTATCGTGAGAAACTATACAGTTCTCCCCAAGCCACACCCCCATATCTGGCAAGTGCTCTGTCCCTCGATCCACTCAAACATATACATTGCCGTCCTAATTAAAGTAGGTACGTAGATATCTTTGTTGAGGTTTATTATTGGATGATGTAGACACAACCCTTGTGAGAGGAATTACGTGCGATCTGGAGATGATTTCTGTATTTTACGTAGAGAGTTAAGTTGGACTCCAGGAAACAATTGATATGCATGCTATCATGTTGAAGAGCTTACAGATTGTGTGGGGCATAATATAGCGTCTGCGGAAGTGGCGATGAAGAATGCGTTCCACAGGGTGGCTAGTAACGCTGACGCGGACGCGATGACTGTTCCGTGTGGTCAATACTTCGTGGTGACTTCCGTCAGCTTGCCCCTGTTGCAGGTGAAAAGTTAGATGTAATGTCAAGCGACAGATTTGACAGAACGAGAATTGTATACGAACAATCGTCATCCTACGTTGACACTTCTCTATCTCAGGTAATCAGTACCTATCATACATCCAATGCCACGATACAGGGTCTAAACTCCTTGAAATGTATGGCCAAGGAACACGCCACGGTAATTTGAGGCTGGAGCATTAGATAGTCATGGTCTTGGCAGTCAGAATGTGAATCCTTGTGACATCAAACATAAGGATGAATCTAGACTAAGCTAATTATGCAAGAGGGACAATTGTTTTACATCCTGTCGTTGATACTGAAAAATTGGTTCTGCAGATGTTGTCGAGCTCAAATATACCCCTCTGGTATAACTGTTATGGACTAGTGCGGCAGGGCGGCCGGCTATGAGCACACTAAGTCGGATGAGAGGCTCAGGGCGTAGCATGTGTACTGAGAACACAGCAGGAGACTGGATAAGCAAGGATTGTACACCAGATAGTACACGAGACTAAGCTAGAGACTTGTAGATACAATGATCCCTTTATATAGTGTACAACCTTGAGTATTGGAAGATTCTATCAAGGTAAAAATAGTACAGTACTGTGGAAAAGAATGTTCCAGGATACTGTGCAATGGTTTGTAAGTAGAAGGGCTGCTGTGGCGTAGTAAGCTGGTAAATGTTGTAAAGAAAAATCGTAACATGACCCCCTGTCTACTGTGTGGCATCTGCGATACACCTAGTCATGTGCATGTCCCTCGTTGACTTCGTAGTCATAAAGCTCCAGCAAGGAGTCACACCTATCAATATATTCTGCTGGACAAGATGATGTGGATGTGAGTAGATATGGGGTAAGGCATCGTTGAGGTTGAGGGGTAGCACATCTCTGAGGACAATCAACCTTTTTGTGACCAGTGTGTTTGCATATATGGATGAGATTGATGAGTAGACAGTGGATGCTGGGTGCGACTGGTGTTGGCACATGTAGCCATATAAGGAAGTGTGCATTGGTATGTGTCTGCATTGACTAGTCGATTGGTGATTTGATGTAACTCATGACGTCTCTGAGCATGAATTTGTTGTAAGTGATAGTTGAGAGAGTTGAGTTGAGTTACACAATGGTGCCAATCTGTGTATCTATGAGACCGGAGTCTGCATATATCCCTAAAAGTGGGAGACTGGGCGCACTCGACTAATGATCACTCAAAAGAAGAGGAAATCCAGCCATAACTGTTGAATTCTCCTTGTACGTCGATTACTGCACCTCTTACTTACATTTTCGTTCGGCATTCCCTCCATTATACTTCATCACACTTCTCACACATATTTACATACCACTGACACATTACTTACACAATTACAACACTTCCACTTCCATTCACACCTACCTATGGGCATCTTTGTACTCAAAGATTGCATCTCCACTTTAACCTTACTCACCTTTACTATATATGTTGCATACTTCATCACATATCCCCTCAGTCGTCGTCTTCAGACAACTGAGTGAGTATTCCACTTACCTTGCCCCTACTTTGCCTTACAATACCTTGCAGCTCTCACTCTCCTCACCTTGTGGCAACCTACTGTTGCCCACCATACTTCTTGCCACTGCAGGTTAGCATAAAACACTCAGTCGTCGTCTTCAGACAACTGACTCTCACTCTCCTCACCTTGTGGCAACCTACTGTTGCCCACCATACTTCTTGCCACTGCAGCCATGCTGCTCCTTGTTTCTCACTTGCAATACATGATTATTATTGCTTTAGTTGCCTGCCATAACCTGCGTGAACAGGTTATGGGCCCTGCCCAGCGCAAGGCAGGCAACCCCACAATACTTGCTTACCTCATCACGGCTCTGCTTGTACTCTCACAGTTCTCCATCACCGCTGCATCCCCTTTACCAAAGACAAATATCCCACCACTCGATGGAACAACTAACTACAAGGTCTGGTCGACGCTGGTAAAAAATGCTCTTGTGGTAATGGGTGTATGGAAAGTACTCACCACTCCAAAACCAAAACCGACATATGAAATAATCACAGAAACCGAGACGTCGCCTTCTGGAGTTACAAAAACTACCACACATGAAGACAAAACAACAATCACAAATGAAGAACAAATAGCTAAATGGGACGAGAATGACAACGTCGCAACCGTGTACATAGGTCTGTACGTCGGCCCAACTCACGTTCATCTAGTACTCGACACTATGACCGCTTCCGGAAACTGGGACACTCTACGACATGAATTCGGAACTCCAGGCACAATGGCAGTCTTCGCCAAAGTTCGCGAGATCCAGCTCTTCAAGTTCAATACAAGTTCACCTTTCATCACGCAACTTGACGCATTATGACTCGCACGCATACAGCTCGCGGATAGTGGCCGCACCATAGAAGAAAACGACTTTGCATTGACCATCCTAATGGCCTTGCCCGACTCCTGGTCTAACGTAGTTTCAGCCTTCCTAGCGACACAAGCAGATATCAATGACATCACACCTGACGATGTTCGCGCATGGATTATAGACGAAAGCGACCGTCAAAACAGCAATGCCGGCTCTATTCTATCTATCGCACAGCGTGCGCGCAGCCCTGCATCACTCACTTTGTATCCTACCAATACACCTTCCACCGGACTAACCTCTAACGGCCGTCCTCGCACAAACCGCTACACGTGCTCGAACTGTGGCCCCGGCGGCCACACCGATGACTATTGTTGGGTCCTACATCCGGAGAAAAAGAGATCTAAAGGAAGCACCGCTAAGTCCACACTTGCAACTGCAGCTGTCACCATCGATCCACCGCCTACACCTCCTGTACCTCCTACAACGCTTAATATGATGTCCGCCAATAGCGCGATTTTGTTGTACGATGCCCCGAGTGACTGGATGATTGACAGCGGAGCTAGTGACCACATATCCCCACAAATCTCCGACTTCAAATCCATTATGATGCTCACAACACCCGGAACAATACGCCTAGGTAACAATAGCACTATGTCATACCTTGGAATAGGATCCATCACTGGCACAACATCGTTAAACGACAAAAAACAACTCATCACGTTGTCGCGCGTCCTCTACGCACCCAACGCGGGCGGTTGATTCTTGTCGGTATCCAAACTAGTAAGCAATGGCCTTTGTGTTGTGCACAAACCAACTGGATGCCGCATTCTACAAAACAATAAAGAATTCGCTGAAGGAACGCTGCGACAAGACATCTACTGGATGTCTATAATCACAGCATCCTCATCTCTTGCCTCTGCAACGTCTACCACACTCTCCACGGACATCTGGCATACCCGTTTCGCACATACTTCACCCACCGTGCTGCGGATACTGCAAACCAGGGATTGCGTCCAAGGATTCACGATGAGTCCTGCATTCTCCACCATGTCACATCCCTGCGCAGGTTGTGCATATGGAAAGCTATCTCGACAACCTTTCCACCCATCCTCGAAGCGTGCAACACGACCCCTTGATCTCGTCCACTCAGATCTCATGGGACCACTACGTACGACATCCCTGCAAGGATCCACGTACGTCGCTTCCTTTATCGACAATCATTCCGGGCACGCGATTGCCATCGCACTTTCGTCCAAAGCTGGACTAGCACAAGCACTCGCCACATTTATTGCATGGGCAGAAACCCAGACTGGTCGACAACTGAAGAAACTGTGAAGTGACCGCGGCGGCGAATACGTTAACAAGGCGGTACACGACTTATTGCAGGACAAAGGTATCGAACACAACCTCACAGCACCTTATTCACCTGCACAGAACGGTCGTGCCAAAAGATGGAATCGAACCATCCTCAACTCTGTACTCTCACTGTTACACGGTGCCAATGTTTCAGGAGGTTTCTGGGAATATACGTTACAAACGGCAATTCACATATACAATCGCACTCCACAGCGTGTGCGCGCGTGGACCACTCCTCACCAACTCTGGACTGAAGGTCACCTCCCCGATGTCTCCTACTTCAGGACTTTCGGTTGCCTAGCCTATGTTGCAACCCCCGCTGAACATCACACGAAGCTAGAACCCCGTGCCGGACCAATGGTCTTTATTGGGTATGAAACCGGTACCAAAGCCTGGCGGTTTTGGGACCGCACGGCTCATAGAGCTGTTATGTCTCGCAACGCTGTGTTTGATGAGCTCACCTTTCCCTGTCACCCAGCCGTCCCCGTCACAGGTCCTCCTCCTCCTGCCTCTCTTCTCCCTCCTACTGACACCACCCTGAACTCGTCGAGCTCCGACTCCGACGACTCTGACGATGGTTATCGCCCCGTTGCAGCTCCCGGAGGTGCATCTCCTACCGCAACTGCTGCCGGTGCCCTGACACCTGTGGTACCTCGCACACCACCCGCGACGCCAGCCTCTCCCACTCGTGTCCACGGTCCTGCACTACCCGTAACGCCTCCGTCCGTAGCTCTGCCAGTGCCTACTCGCATGCGCGCTACACGCTTCTCCGACCACGCACCCGGGGTGGTCATCCCTCGACTGGGATATGACGGCGATGGAGGTCATGGTCATGCTCGTCGCGCGTTGCTGTCAGGTGAGCCTGAGCCCGTGTACACGGAACTCAGCCCTATCACGCCAGCTGTGCCCCCATCCTCGCCTGCTAATACCGTGGCACCCACGCTTCCCGTCATGCCGACTCCTCCACCTCGCCGCTCCACCCACGTTTCCACTTGCCCGATTCACTACGGCGACAGCACGTACGATACCTGCGCCTTCACCGACGTTCTGCAGGATTCGTCAGACGACGAATTCACCACTCCTGGCGCCGGCCCCTCTCTCTCGTCTCTACTCGCGACCGTCGTCACTGCCGGTGACCCGCTCACTTTGCGTGAAGCCCGCGCGTCGCCCAACGCCACAGACTGGGACACTGCGTGCCGATATGAACTCGCCATGCTTGAGGGCATGGGCACCTGGTCCCTGGTCGATCTCCCACCCGGCCGCAGCGCCATTCCCAACAAGTGGGTCTTCAAGCTGAAGAACGATGGTCGGTACCGTGCGTGCCTGGTCGCGAAGGGTTTCAAGCAGATCCCCAGTGTCGACTACGCCGAGGTCTTCTCCCCCATCGCCCGCTTTGAAACATTGCGACTCCTGTTCGCCCTCGCTGCTTCACACGACTGGCACGTCCATTCCATGGACGTCAAAAGTGCCTTCCTCAATGGCGATGTCGAGGAAGAACTCTACATGTGCCAACCGGAGGGTTTCAAACTCGCTGACCTTGCCGACAAGGTATGCCGCTTGCACAAATCCATCTACGGACTCAAGCAGGCCGCGCACCAGTGGAATGCGAAAATGGACGCGTGCCTGGATTCGCTCGACCTCGACTGCCTTGTCTCCGATGCCAGCCTCTACGTCAAGTGAGGGGGGGCCTCATCCCACCTTTTCCTTGTCCTATACGTTGACGATATCACCATTTTTGGCAGCGACCTGGCCGAGGTCCTCGAACTCAAACGCGTGCTGTCTGCCACTTTCAAAATGTCCGACCTTGGCGAAACAACGTCATATCTTGGACTCGAGGTCTCCCGCGACCGCGTGTGCAAACAGCTAACCCTCTGCCAGTCCAGATATATCTCCGACGTCGTCACCCGTTTCGGCATGGCTGGATGCAATACCACCACCACTCCCCTCTCTCCCGCCACGCAGCTCACCCCGTTTGAGGGCACCGCCAACGTGTCCACTCGGTCGCTATACCAACAAATTATTGGTAGCCTCATCTACGCCGCCATTGTCTCATGGCCGGACATCGCGTACGTGGTAACTAGCCTCACACGGTATTC
>QLPN01000666.1:57176-74778 GCA_003314395.1 Albatrellus ellisii
GCAAGCGGCATGGTACCGAAACGTCTGCACCGAACTCCTCATTCCCTTATCACTACCTATCACACTTTTTGGTGACAACAAAGGGTCTGTGGACCTTGCTAACAATCCAATCGTTGGTAAGGGGATGAAACACATCAGCATTCGATTCCACTATATTCGACAGTGCGTAAAGGAAGGCCTCGTACGCATTCAACGCGTCTCATCCGCGGCCATCATTGCTGACACCCTAACGAAACCACTCTCGCGCGTCCCGTTCGAATCTCAACGCGCTGTGCTCGGCCTCGTGGAGCTGAACATGCCGAACAAGGGGGGCTGTTGAATTCTCCTTGTACGTCAATTACTGCACCTCTTACTTACATTTTCGTTCGGCATTCCCTCCATTATACTTCATCACACTTCTCACACATATTTACATACCACTGACACATTACTTACACAATTACAACACTTCCACTTCCATTCACACCTACCTATGGGCATCTTTGTACTCAAAGATTGCATCTCCACTTTAACCTTACTCACCTTTACTATATATGTTGCATACTTCATCACATATCCCCTCAGTCGTCGTCTTCAGACAACTGAGTGAGTATTCCACTTACCTTGCCCCTACTTTGCCTTACAATACCTTGCAGCTCTCACTCTCCTCACCTTGTGGCAACCTACTGTTGCCCACCATACTTCTTGCCACTGCAGCCATGCTGCTCCTTGTTTCTCACTTGCAATACATGATTATTATTGCTTTAGTTGCCTGCCATAACCTGCGTGAACAATAACTAGCTGGAGTATATTCACTATACTACAGCTATCTATATACTCTAAGAGAAGGTGCACAGACCAGCACCACTACTCTAGGCAGACTGCTACAGTACAATACCACAGTAAGTATGGGAACATGCCAAAGGCGCATGCTATGACCTCATAGTCTAGAACTAAGGAGTGTAAGTAGATAAGGATTAGATATGATCAGATAAGATGAAAAGATGAGATGATCATATCTAATCTAATCAAAAGAAAACATAAAAGAAAATGAAAAGAAATAAAAGACTAAACGCTCCAAATAATGAAGCCTGACAGTATCGCTTGATGTTGTTCTGTACTCCTCTATCTCCAATGAATATGGCTGTGGTCTTGGCGTCAAGTCAGGAATGGGGATTGTTGATGACATGACTAAACTCAAGAGCAATCTTGTAGTTGGTGTGGAGATGACAACCTAGAACCAGTTGAGTGTGAGGGAGAGTGTCAGGGTAGTGGAGGGATGATGAAGTGCGATGAAGACAACTGAGTGTGTCCAATATATAAGTAGGGGGGAGGTCAGAGAATGATTGGATTCCAAAAATGATGGGAGGAATAAGTCTGAATGGACAGGGATCAAATTCATATTCTGATTGTAATGCAGGCATGGAAGGATTTGGAGATAATGTGGTAGACTTGTCAGATGTGGGAAAAGGAGAAGGTGATGGCATGTGATATTCAGGTGAAACAGTATGATAAGAAAGAGGAGGAGACATAACATAAGTGCCAAGATTGGTATCTGTATCTTCTTCCTTTATGGATAAAGGAAGTGAGACAGAGGGTCCTCTTTCGCTGTGAAGTGGGGGTGTTTGGGGTTCTGCTGCTAAGGCATTGAGGATGGTGTGGTACCTCTTCTTTCAAATGTTCTCTTTTTCCACTTCTAATTGAGTCAATGCTCATGTGGGTTGACAATTGGGGGAAGGTAGTGATGGGATATGTGCAGGGTCTGTAGAACTGTAGAGGTATTGTTGGGTTCTTACTTGTTCCAACTGTTCTAGGGTGTGGAGGACTATGCTAAGAGCGGCCTATTGGATGGTCTTAGGGAAGATCTGTAATGATACCCCTGGTAACAAGGTAGTGGATATGCACTTGATATGTGCAATAGATATTCCTGATGACGATGAAAAATGGGATTGAGGAGATAGAGATGAGGATAATCCCACCAATGACTATATGAGGATCCAGAGTGACAAGTATAGGATGTCTTAGTGATGCTTAAAGTGACTTTAGAGATCTTAGACTTAGTTCTTAGAGGATGAGACAAGTTCTTAATGAGTTTAGGTCAAGCGCAGTATAGGAGAATCCCTAGATTGCAAAGTTGACAAGACTAGGGTTTAAGACCACCAGTCTGTCAACTATTTATACAAACTGGAGATCTAAGTATAGTAAAGTTACACAGTAAGGTGCAGTATTGTGCAGTAATGTGCAGTAATGTGTAGTAAGATGCATCCATTGTGTAAGTAATGTGACTTAGCCACAGGTGTGAAATGAACAAGAGATAAATAAATGTAAATAAGATCAAGAAAAGGGAGTCCTTGCTAATTGTATAGTGATAGTCCTTAGCAAGTAAATGTTATAATAAATAAAGAAAGATAATAAAAGAAAGGATAAGTCTTTATAGTACTTGGAGCTAAGCTCACACTTAAGTATGTAAATACTTAAGTACTATAAAAGAGAAAAGAAAGATAAGTCCTTACTAAGTAAAGTGGAGCTAAGCTCACACTTGTAGTAATAATACTACACTTTACTAGTAAGTAAGATAAAAGAAAAGAAAACCATTACGAGGTGCCAAAGCAAGTGCCTTGTAACAGACTATAGTGTGTTGGTTTATTAAGGATAAACCCCAAAAGTGTTTGACTGTTCCTCAATAGTTGAGGAGTATCCCTCTTTCGAGGGTGGTGAAGGTGGCAAGGGGTTGGGTATTGGGGAGTTCTATGAACATGAGATGAAAAGCATCAACATGTTCTGCAGACAAGGGGTCTTGGAAAAGGGGTTGTGACATGGTAAAAAGGAGGATGGGATAGAGAAATATGAGGAAATCACCCCCCCCTTTTTTTTTTAAGAGTGACCATGACCCATGGGATGAGGGGGGAGACAGATGGTAAGGGGCCAGGGTGTGGAGGGGAAGCAGCGATGGAAGTTGGAGATGAGGAGTGGGGCATTAGACATGCAGGAGGCAGGAAGCCACTCATCATCAGAAGCCAGGAAGTGAGTCCAATGCATGAGGTACTGGAGACAATTATGGTGGAAGTGAGAGTCAAGAATAGACTCAACCTCATGTTGGAGTTTGCCATCAACAAGGTCAGGAGGTGGTGGAGAAGGTTTGATACTGTAAGAAGCAGTGGAGTGATAAGGAGAAAGAAGGGAACCATGGAAAACTGGATGAATATGTTTCCAGGAAGGGGTAGGGGGCAGATGGAGATGATAAGAAGAGTGATTAATAACAGAAAGAATGGGAAAGGGTCCATAATGATGAAGGGCAAGTTTGTGAGATGGGTGAGAGGTGGAAAGGTTAGTGGCATCTAATCAAACATCATCACCAGATTGATAGGGGGAAACAGGAGAAACAAGTGGGTTACATGTGAGTGTGGCATTGATGTCATGGTGCAGTGTAAGTAAGATGGCAATATGATCAGAAACAGAGGGGACAGGGACAGAAGAAGGAATGGAAGGACCTGCAGAAGGGTGATATCCCATGAGGGAGAAAAATGGGGTTTGTAACATACAGGAATGACAATGGGAATTGTGAGCAAATTCAGCAATTGGGAGATAAGATGACCAGTCATCCTGACATGCATTACAGAAGGTATGGAGGTATTGTTCCAATTCTTGGTTGTAGCATTCTGTTTGCCTGTCAGTTTGGGGGTGGTAGGCAGTAGACATACTCTGGGAGATATGAAGAGTATGAGTAAGGGCACAGGTAAATTTAGAGGTGAACTGTGGTCCATGATTGGAGATGATATTTTTTGGCAGTCCAAACTGTTTCCATACATGTTCTGCATATAGGATGGCAGTTTGTTTTGTGGTGATAGAACTGGAACAAGGGGCTAGGACCACAGCTTTAGTAACATCATGATAAACAAAAGCAGCAATAGCATCATATCCATTTGACAGAGGTAGTGCAACAATAAAGTCCATAGTGACTGTGGAAAAGGGGTAAGCATGTGAGATCAGATTGATTGTCTGTGGTGGGATGTGAGGTCTATGGGTTATATTTTTTGTTGACTGGCAAATAGAACATCCTGAAACATAATCAAAAACAGATTTTTGCATTCTGGGCCACCAAAATGACCACTGAATGAGGTCATAAGTTTGGAAATGTCCTGGGTGACCTGTGGAGGGGAGGTCATGGAGGTGTTGCAAAAGGGATTGTTTAAGGGGTAAGTCAGGGGGAATGTAGAGATGAGAGGAATAAAAAACCAGTCCATCAGAAACCTCCCAATGCTGCTGGAGGTTTTTCTGAAGAGGACTAGTTTTTGGTGCTTGAAGGGTTTGGATAACAAGTGATACTTCATTATCCAAACCCTGTGCTTGGCGAATCTGTGATAGCAGTGTTTTGTCATCAAATAGGATAGTTACTGCTTTTGCAAATAGAGTAGAAGGAAGCAGTACATGATCTGTGTTATCTTGTTCTCCCTTATTGTGATCAGGGCATTGGGATAAAAGATCAGACTTCCCCATTTGGGTTCCTGCAATATGAGTGATAATGAAATGGAAATGAGTTAGAAAAAATGCCCAATGAGCTTGTTGTCTAGAAAGTTTATGGTGCCCTTGAAGATTTCCAGGTTTTTGTGATCAGAGAGAATCTCAATCACATGAGGAGACCCCTTGAGGAAGTGGTGCCATTCTTCCAATGTTCTAATGATTGAGAGTAATTCTTGATCATAGATATCATAATTGCATTCCACTTCATTGAATGATTTTGAGAGAAATGCAATTGGATGCCATTGTTGATTGTCACCCATTTGAGACAAGATGGCTCCATGGGCAAATTGTGATGCATCACATTCTAATCTGAAGGGTTGAGTAACATTGGGTTGGGTCAAAACTGGCACAGAAGTAAAACATTGTTTGAGTTTTGCAAATGCATCTTGCTCCAATGTATTCCAATGCCAAGGGATATCCTTCTTGGTTAGATCATTTAGTGGTCAGGCTAGATGAGAAAAGTGACAGATAAAATGACAATAGAAACTTCCAAAGCCTAGGAAACCTTGGACTTCCTTGAGGTTGTGTGTGATTGGCCATTCTGCAATCCCTTGTAATTTGATCAGATTCATCATGACCATGTTGGCCTTAATACATACACATAGATATTCCACCTCTTCCTTGTGAAATTCACATTTAGAGGGTTTCAGGAATAAATGATGCTTCCATAATCTCATCAAGACCTCCATTACTAGTTGATGATGTTCATCTAGATCAAGGGTGGCAATTAGAATATCATCCATATAAATAAAAACTTGACCTGTTTCAATAAGATCAGTGAAGATATCATTCATCATGTTCTGGAATGTAGCTGGTGAGTTGGTAAGCCCAAAAAACATTACTAAAGGTTCAAATAACCCTTGGTTGGTTTTGAAGGTGGCCTTCCATTCATCACCTTCCTTGATTCTTATGTTATTATATCCCCAATGTATGTCAAACTTGGTGAAGTATTTGGCATGGCGTAATTTGTCTATGATGTCAGAGATCAGTGGTAAGGGATATTGGTTATGAGTAGTGATTGCATTGAGATGACGGTGTGAGGTGCACGCTAGGACAGCGAGGTCACAACTGAAGAGAGGGGGATTGGCGAGGGGAGGAGACAATACACCTTAGAGAAGAGTCACGCTGTATAGTGGATATCTCAGATGTATAAAGCTGAAGAGCTATCTACTACATGAGAGTCTTTATATACTACAGAGATCGGCACACAGACCATGTGCTGTCACTGTAGGGCAGGCATATGTAAATAAGATGTGCAGCATTGCACTGCATCAGTAAGCATCTGTGGGAAATGTAGTCATAGTTGTACAGTAAGTGGCCCGATGACTAAATGGATATGTGTCATAGATAATCGCGATAAGATCTACTGATGATCAGATAAGATGAGATAAGATATCTTATGTAGATCTTGAGCGATAAGAGTAAAAGAAATCGTAAAATGAAAAGAAAAATAAGTATGTCCTGACAGATGGTAGTCTTGTACTGGTTGTAGCTTTCCATCTTTCTTTTTGATGAAGAAGAAGGGGGATGCAAATGGTGATTGGGATGGACAGATATATCCTTGTTGTGTCATTTTATCCAAAAATTCATCTAGATGTTCTTGTTCAGCAGGATTGAGAGGATAAACCTTACAGTTCTGTTCTGTGGGAGCACCTGGAAGAAGATCAATTGCATGATCCCATTTACTCCTTGCCAAAAGGGATTTGGATGCATCTTATTCAAAGATGTCTCAAAATTGAACATATTCGGGTGGTAATTGGCTGTCAAGGTCTTGTTGATGCATTTGGTTGGCTGCAGCTAGGTCAGTAGATTGAGAGGTACATTTCAGATATTCTTGAGGAAAGGAGATCATATTTCTTTTCCAATTGATTGTAGGATTGTTTTGCTTCAACCATGAATGTCCTAAAAGCATTTGATCCATTCCAATGTCAGCAATAAATGCTTTCAATAATTCAGTATGTTTGCCAATTTTGAGAATACACTTGACATATTGATGAATCATACCAAATGCTAAGAGTGGCCTATTGGATGGTCTTAGGGAAGGTCTATAAATATACTCCTGGTAACGAGGAAGTGGATACATGCTTGATATGTGTAATAGATATTCTGAATGATGATGAGGTTTGGGATTGACAAGATAGAGATGAGGATAATTCTGCCAATAATTATACAAGGATCCAGGGTGATGAGTATAGGATATCTTTAGTGATGCTTAGAGTGGCTTATAGATCTTAGACTTAGTTCTTTATAGAATGAAGCGAGTTTGTAACAAGCTTAGATCAAGTGCAGTGTAGGAACAATCCCTAGATTGCAAAGTTGACAAGACTGGGGTTTAAGACTGCCAGTCTGTCAACTTATTCTTATTTATACAAAACTGGAGATCTAACTATAGTAAAGTTGCACAGTAATGTGCAGCAAGTAAATGATAATGCACAGTAATGCACAGTAAGTCACATCTGTTGTGTAAGTAATGTGGCTCAGCCACAAGTGTGAAATGAACAAGGGATAAACAAAGATAAACATGAGTGAGAAAAGAGAGTCCTTGCTAATTGTATAGTAATAGTCCTTAGCAAGTAAATGTTATAATAAATAAAGAGAGATAAAGAGAAAAGATAACACCAAATTTATTAGTTGAATTATCAGCATTTTGCATAATAATTGGTTTTAAAAGTGTGTAGATTGGCAGTTGAGCATGTTTGGCTGTCTTCTGACTAATGATATTGGAGGTTGCTCCACTATCAATTAGTGCTGGTACTTGTGTTCTGTGATTTTCTGTTTGTAGTGTAACTGGTAAATAAAAGCTATTTCTAGTATCTTTGGCAGTTCCACTAGTATTACAGAATTTAGAGACAAAGGTCTGATACCACACAGTAGATATAGACCATTTTAAAAATCCTCATTGAGTGACTTGGTACAAATGGACTGCTTGTTGACTGGCAATTGTGCTAGCAAATGCTGGATATGCATGCAGACAGACACAGTGTCTGTGATTGGTTCGTTGTTGTCTGACAGGGCTTCTTCAATTTGAACAGAGGGCACATGTGCAGTTTTTCATACATAGGTGGGGAGCTCTGAGATGCTAGGTGTTGCTTCTTCATCAATGTGCCAAGTGTGTGGTCCTTTCCAAGTGGGGTGTGATGGTGCAGGTGATGCAGTTTGCACTGCCTTGTTAGGGGAGTTGTGTGCCATGTGACCAGGTTTGTGGCAAGCAAAACAACCACCAGAGTCAAGAAGGTGCTTCCATTTGTCAGCTGTGAGTTTTGTGATATGTGGTGTAGTTACATGATTGATGTCCATTGCATCAGGGTCTCAGGTAGCATGGGGTCCAGTGAAGGTGGCAACTGAGGTAGTGGTGTATGTACATTGCATGCAAATTTGTGAGTCAAATTGGGATGCCATTTTGGCCCATTTGTTGAAGGTAGTCAGCATGTTGGTCATCATGTAGATACAGTCTGAAATGTTTTTATTGAGACCTAACTGATAAAATGGGCACATTGTGGTGTTGTCTTTGATTCTGGCATTGGCTGCTAAGATCCAGAATCATGCAGTATAGGTGTCAGCTGAAAACATTTTTTTGCCAGAATTGCTGTAGCTCCACCATTGTGCATACCTTGCATTGAGCATCTTTAAATGCTAGGTCGAGTTCCTTGCTAAATTCAGCAAAGGTCAGACATCCATTGTGGTACATGTCTTCAATATAGCAGTTGTGCCAGGCGAGTGCTGTTCCCTTCTGCATAAAAGATAATATGCACATGATTTGCTTGCATTTGTCCATAAGATCTATTCTGTCAATATAAAGGGTACAGGAGTTTATGGAGGCATGGTATTTGGTCTTGTTGCCATCATAGACTTCTGGTTTGGCAGGTTTGAAAGACTTTGTTGTAGACATTGTGAATGGAGTAATTGGGGGTATGACCAGGGTGTGTTGGAGAAATGGAACACATGAGGGAACTAGTGATATCTGAGTGACTGGGGGGCCTGTGAGAAGTGCTGGTAGTTTGGACTCAGTAATTGGACCACTGGGGAAGTCTTGCTGACAGATGTATAATTCTTTGGTGGGTGGGTCCTTGTTGAGGCTGGTGGAGTCAATGTAGAAGTTGGTGTTTATGACTTGCCAATTCTGTCGTCTGAGATACTCAAGGGTGTGTCCCCTGAAAATTACTGCACCTTGTCAGTTGGAGAGATGAAATTCTGGGTGGAGAGTGGTGGGAATAGGGGGAGCCACAATGTTGGCTACACAGTGAATAAGAGTAGCTTAATCTAATGTTATGGACTAGTGTGGCAGGGCAGCCGGCTATGAGCATACTAAGTTGGATGAGAGGCTCAGGGCATAGCACACATACTGAGAACACAGCAGGAGACTGGATAAGCAAGGATTGTACACTGGATAGTACAAGAGACTAAGCTAGAGACTTGTAGATATGATGATCCCTTTATATAGTGTACAACCTTGAGTACTGGAAGATTCTATCAAGGTAAAAACAGTACAGTACTGTGGAAAAGAATGTTCTAGGATACTGTGCAATGGTTTGTAAGTAGAAGGGCTGCTGCAGCATAGTAAGCTGGTAAATGTAGTAAAGAAAAATCATAACAATAACAAGATTATGTACTGTATACACTGCAAAGGCATCAGGTCTAGAGAAGAATGTATTGCCTACCAAGACAGCCATGAATACATATATCTTGTGATATCCAAACCTTTGTGCAGAGTTGGATGCAGCAATGCAACATACTGTAAGTTATGTGGCTTGAGCTGAAGTGACTGGGAAAATCACATGATTGGTTTAATTGGTGGGGACGATGCTGTGGGCATGCAACAAAAATGGATAATGGAATATGACACTCCCTTTACAGAGGGCACCTACCAAGACATGCACCATGGTATATATATAAAAAGCAAAAGTGTGATGATGACATAAAATCTGGTGTCATTATGAAGACCAAACTTGACCCAGCACAAAACAATAACCAGAGTAAATAATAATGCTAAGGCTGCACTCACATGGCAGAGCCTGTATAGTGTACCAGTGTTACGAGGCACTTGCTTTGGCACCTCGTAACGTGTTTCGTTTTATTTTTATTTTTATTTTTTTACTTACAAGTAAAGTGTAGTATTATTACTACAAGTGTGAGCTTAGCTCCACTTTACTTAGTAAGGACTTATCATTTTCTTTCTCTTTTATAGTACTTAAGTATTTACATACTTAAGTGTGAGCATAGCTCCAAGTACTATATTAGACTTATCTATTCTCCTATTTTTCCTCTCTTTATTTATTACAACATTTACTTGCTAAGGACTATTACTATACAATTAGCAAGGACTCTCATTTTTCGCTCTTATTTACCTTTGTTTACACCTGGTTCTAGTCGCGCTTGTGGCTGAGCCACTATCATCACATGGACGCGTACTTACTGCGCATAACTGCGCATTATCGTTTACTTACTGTGCATTACTGCGCAACTGTACTATAGTTAGATCACTAGTTTGGTATAAATAGTTGACAAACTGGTGGTCTTAAACCCCAGTCTTGTCAACTTCACAATCTAGGGATTCACCTAAATATTGCGCTTGATCTAAGCTCGCTATAACCTCACTCCTCTAAGAATTCAGTCTAAGAACTCTGGAAAATCTCTAAAGACATCTTACGCTAAATCAAACTGGATCCTCATATCGTTATTGGTGGAATTATCCTCATAACTATATCGTTAATCCCGCTCTTCATCATCATCCGAAACCTTTATTACGTTCATCAAGCTAATATTCAAAACTTGGTTACCAGGAGTAACATTCTAGACCTTCCCTAAGACCGTCCAATAGGTCGCTCTTAGCAACCAGCATGTAGTGTGTTGTAAGAGATACATTTCATCAGCATTTTTTCCCCAAGCATTTTACATGTCTTAAAAAGGCTTATAAGATGTGCAAGACTCAAGACCACTAAGGCAAGTCTCTATCAGCCAGACAGATTGTAGAACACCTGCAAGATGTGTCAATTTTATCTACTATATGATGCTGATCATACTTATCCATATTAGTATTTGTCTAGTCTCTTGCAGATCACATCACTCTCTCTTTCCCTTTTTTGGAATCTATCTTTTGGTTTTATAGTTGAGCTCCTTTTAAACTTTATTGTAGCTGAGCTGTATAAACCTCTCATTTTTTCATCCACATACCTCAGCACTCTTATCTACTGCTGAGGTATGTATCTCATCTGCTACTCTACCTCCTTTCTGACATACCTGTCTCTTGTAGCAACTTCTTGTCTATCCTGTGTACCCTCACCTGTACACCTTGTCATTTTCTCTCATCAGATGTGGCCCCTTGGCCCACTGCTCTGTCTCCTCAAGGGAATACCCCTTGTCATTGCCACTGTCTTCCTTTGCTGCAATGCATATTTATTCTGTGCTATGCTATATCTGTTGTTTGCCACCCTGCCCAGTTTTCCACAAGATGCCTGTAAGATGGGATCCAGACAATGTCTTGATACATTTTAGCACATCCCAATTCTGTCTTATCATTGCTGTGCTGTGTCCTTGAATACATGCCAATGCAATGTTTTTTTTTGTATCCCAGATTTAAAAAACAGGTATGATTGCCAATTTTTTGGCATCCATTCTGGGTCAAAATGATGAAAGGTGTAGGTATCTAGCAAGAGCAAGAGAAGGAGGAGGCCTTGGACAAGGTCCAGAGGGTGTATCATTCTGATAGAGAGAGAACAAGGCATAGCAGATACAAGAGGCATATGCAGAAAGAGAGCTCAGCAAGAGATAGAAGATGTGAGGCTGATACTAGTCAAGCTGAATAAACACCTAAAAACTATCATGTGAGGCAAAGGCTAGCAGATATCCCAGAATATATTAGAAAGGTGAGGTGAGAGAGAAGAGGTGCTACTGTACCTAGTGGATATCCCGGATGATTAGAATTGGAGAATATTGCTAGGTGTCCTAAGGTATATATAGTACTGGTAGTGTAGGGCAGGCTCAAAGAGTTATCAGAGCTGCATGTTTGTATAATAAGTACCAACCAATAGCCAAAGGCCCTCATATGATGATGAGTAAGGTCTGCAGTATGTGTGAGAATGATTGGTGATACTCTGCAGCAGTCATGAGAAAGCTGAGTGAGCATCCAGAGTCTGGGTGGGAAAAGAGTCATAAGTACTTTGTAAACAGGCTGATTGAAAATTGGATGACAGATGCATCATTGGCTGATGAACCCTGATAAGATAAAATACATACTGAGTAGATCACCTCACTAGATCAAGAGTGATAAGATGGTTTGTGGTGATATAAATATAAGAAAAATATGGAGAATATAGGGAAAAATGAGGAGAATAATAAGTGGCCTGACAGAAGAGCTATGAAGGATGATGATGACAGTACTTTGATAGAGAGAGAATGAGGCATAGTATTGATGTGGTATGTTGTGGTGTGGTGGTGAAGGTGATGGGTGACCTATTGAATTTTCCTTTTGGTCCTTTGCTGTGCACTCCTTTACCACATGGCTACCTCATGTTATCTTACTTACACACTCTGTCATGTGTGGTCTGGCACACACCTTAGGGTAGTTTTCCCCTGGTCTGTGCACCATGTTCTTTAGTACTTAGGGTCTGGGTCTGGGACATTGTTAGGCAGTTGGTTTTCTACCCTTCTCCCTCATCATGGATTGGTCTACACTTGCTGTTTATCTCTACTTCACAATCATGATGTTGCTCTTTGCTCTTCTTGGGCTCTTGCCCACACTCTACCCACTGTCTCCTTTCAGACCTCCTTGAGTGGAGTGTTCCAGGCCTCAAGGACCATTGCACCAATCTTCACACTTCAATATGACCCTCCTATGCATAGGAGGAATGAGGTGGAGCAGGCATGTAGACAATATAGGTTCCAGTGAGCAGGAAAGGGGCAAGGCAATAGCCCCCAAGCATGATATACAGGGTGGTCTCCATTGGAGAACCATAAAGGAGTGTATAGGAGGGGGAATTGGTAAAGACAGGGGCAGATTATCACACAAAAGTATGAAGGAGTAGATGTCTGCTTTATTTGGTATTATACATCACATTGAGTGCTACTATATATATGATAGCCAAGTGTGCACAGACCATGATGACTAAGTAAGTATGGGAGGCAGTGATGACCATCATGTGTGCATGGCATCAGAAAACAATCATCAGCAACATCAGGTGAATACAGTGACTTTAACGCACTGCACATGATAATCATCCACAGTCACATCAATCATGCATTTGGTATGATCAGCACTTTTCCCTTTTCCCTCATCCTTTATAGTATGATACTTTATTTGTTGCATCTATTTCTGGATTTCACATCTCATTCCAATTTGTCTTTATGATCAACCCTGCATTTGTAAATTTTATGTTGGGTCTTGTTGTGCCCTAGTCTTGGAGCTAAGCCTATATTTATATGACTCATTGTCCACCAGAAATGAATAGATTACCCCTGCCTGTGATTTGTCTCTCCTCTCTCATCTGAGTTAGAAGGTGAAAAGCACTATCCATCTATCCTCTCCCCTGTCCACTAATCCAGGAAGGTACATGCACCTCATAGGTTGTGTTTATAGTTGTGTTGCATCTCAGTTGCTTTTTATTCATATTGCATTCTCTTCTGTTGTGTTCTTGTCTGTGTCATTTTGCATTGTGTTGCATTCTGTTCACATTATCATTGCATTTACCACATTGTATTTTGTCATATCTCCCTGCTAACACCAATTTGTGTCACATCATCATGTTGTTCTATAACAACTAACTCTTCACCTTTGGTGTCTAGAGAATCTTACAGCTCACACCCCTCAGACATTGCTGTGGTTGTGATGGTGATTTCCCCTCACCCTGCTGCAGCACTTATCAGTGGGTGACAGACATGAAGAACAGTACATGATATTCTAACACATAGCAGATACAAAAGGTGTATGCAGAGAGAGAGCTAAAGAAGTAAGATGGTACTGTATCAGAGGAGAGAGAGAGAGGAGTCAACACACTACTGACCTCAGCAAGAGATAGAAGGACTGAGGTATATGGGTGAGATGATGATGAAGATATAGTAAAGCACAGAGGAGCTTTAACTATAGAGGACAAAGAGAGATACAAGAGGAGAACAATGTGGGTCAAGGAAATAAACCTATGTGAAAGAATACTGGTGCAACAGATAGCTGGTAAAGAAGAGAGATAAGATAAGATGTGATGAAGGATGTACACAGTAGGTAAGTACAGTATGCACAGCACCCTATAAAATAAAAGAGCAAGAAATGAACATGCAGGAGCAAACAGGCAAGCCCCCAGAGTTGAGAGATGATGACTGTAAGGGTTCAGCACACAAACAGTGACTGAGCTCTATAGACTGGAGATCTTGGAGTGTACTACTGAGATTCAGGGTGTGGTTGGAATGCTTCAGATAAGATCAAGGGTTCCTCCCCTATATTGGAGAGAACTGCAAGGTCTTCAGTAAATCAGAAAGAGCAGAGGACAGATTCAGAGTGTGTGTCTGGCCAAGACACAATGAGCAGGTAAGGGGAATTCAGATTGCTAGTGACACCAGTAAACTGGGTAGCTGAACAACAAGAGGATAAGCTAAGGTTCTAGGGGAATAATGGTAAAGCATATATGTACTGTACTGGTTAGGGCAGGCATATAGCCTTCCCTTGATATAAGAGTCAATCAGCCAGTCTGAGGCAGTGGGGTATTGTAAAGTATCCTAGGATGAAAAAGGAAGGAAATCTGCCAATTGGATCTGATTGAGAAGTAGAGAAGATGTAATAAGAGAATGAAAGAAGGAATTGTTACAAGGCACTTGCATTGGCACCTCATGATGATTTCTTTTCCTCTTATTTCTTTTCTTTTCTTTATTCTTACTTACTATAAGTGTAGTATTAACTGCAGCTGTGAGCTTAGCTCCAACTTATAGTAAGGGCTCTATCTCTTATCCTTTACAGTATGGATGCATCTCTGGTCACATGATCTTGTTGATTGCTGCACAATCATCATTGATCAGTGAACCTTATTACTTGTACTATCTTTAGGATACTCAGTTTTGTATAAGTAGGGACAAGCCTGGTGGTCTTAAACCCCAGTCTTGTCAACTTTGCAATCTAGGGATTCTCCTATACTGTGCTTGACCTAAACTTGCCTTCATCTCACTAAGACCCTACAAACTAAGTCTAAGATCTCTAAGTCACTCTAAGTGTTGCTATGACATCCTAAACTTGTCACCCTGGATCCTTGTTTAGTCATTGGTGGTATTATCCTCATTGCTATCTTGTTGATCCCTCTCTTCATTGTCATCAGAAATGTTTACTATGCTATCCAAGTGCACAACAACTACCTTGTTACCAGGGGTACAGTTATTGCAAACTTTCCCTAATACTGTCCAATAGGCTGCTCTTAGCAGGAATGATGTCATCAACTATCTGCATGTGCTATTGATATATTTGAGGTAAGTAAGTGGATGTCCATTGTTTGGTTAAGAGTTGGTTATGCTTATGTAAGCATATACTTTGTTTAATAATGGAGGGCTGTAATTAAGATACATTAAAGCCATAGGAAATCAAGATAAAGGGAGTGGTAAAGTGTACCACCTTGTGTTCATGACAATGACAATGGTACATATTGTGCCTAATAAGGCAGGCAGGGCAGTCATTGCTGCAGTGGTAGAGAGAGATGTGGCAGAGGTAGGTGCCACAGCATGAAGAGTAAGAGATCAGACAAGATAGAGAACATCTGAGGAGTTGTACTGTATGTAGGCTATCTTGTATAGCAGTGGAGATGAAGGTTGAAGTGGAGATGTAGAGAGTAAAGAACAAAGACTACCATAAGTGGATGTAGGGCACATGTCATATCAACAAGGTAAGCAGGGCCCATGTGGGAAGTGATGGTGGTCAGTGATGTAAGTGATACATATCATGAGATGTAAGATGTAGTGTGAAATATAGTAGGAGTAGGGAAAGGCCAAATGAAAAGTATAGTAAACATCCATATGTTCAACAAGAAAATCAACACAGAACAGGTGCTACTGCTAGTACATACAAAGACTGCTGGATATAGGTAGTGCCCACTGCTGCCATGTTTACTGAAACTAGCCCACCTCTACCCTCTCACCCTTTACTGTAAACTGATGAACTGCCACTATAAGCATGCACTGCAATAGTGCTACTCTACTATATATAAGTAAAAGTATAGTGCATGCAGACCAGTCATTGGATAAGCAGGTAGTGTTGAATACAGATATTGCAGTTGTGAGGCTGATGCTGACTAGTGAGGACACACAAAAGCACACAAAGGAAAAGGACAAGGATAATGATAATACAGGAGAGACTAACTTGCTAGTATAGTTGATATCCCTGCTAAGAGTGGCCTATGTCAGAACATACTTATTTTTCTCTTCATTTTACAATTTCTTTTACTCTTATTGCTCAAGATCTACTAGAGATATCTTATCTCATCTCATCAGATTAGTAGTAGATCTTATCACAATCATCTATGATTCACACCTATTTAGTCATTGGGCTGCTTACTGTACAACTATGACTACATTTCCCACAGATGCTTACTGATGCAGTGCAATGCTGCACATCTCACTTACATATGCCTGCCCTACAGTGACAGTACATGGTCTGTGCACTGATCCCTGTAGTATGTAAGGGCTCTCCTGTAGTAGATAGTTCTCTAGCTTTATACATCTGAGATATCTGCTATACAGTGTGAAGCATCTTAAGTGTCCTGTCTCAATCCTTCACCAATACCCTCTTCTTGCAGTTGTGACCTCACTGTCCTAGCATGTGCCTCACAGCCTATTGGATGGTCTAAGGGAATGTTTATGATGACTATACCCCTGGTAACAAGGTAGTTGTTATGTGGTTGATATGCTTGATAAATGTTCTTGATGATGATGAAGAGTGTGTTATGAGGCACTTGCTTAGGCACCTCATAATGGACTTGTTTTTCTTTTTTCTCTGTTTTTATCTTACTTACTAGTAAAGTGTAGTATTATTACTACAAATGTGAGCTTAGCTCCAAGTACTATAAAGTATCTTATCTTTTCTTTCTATCTTCTTTATTTATTATAACATTTACTTGCTATGGACTATTACTATACAATTAGCAAGGACTTGTCTGTATTTGTCTGTATTTATCTCTCATTTCACTCACACTTGTGGCTATGTTTACTTAGTTCACTACAGGTGCAATTTAGTCACATGATTGCTGTGCAATCATTGTTGATCTGTGAACTTTAGCTTTAGTTACTTGTACTATCTTTAGGACTCTGTTTTTGTATAAGTACTTGAAAGACTGGCAGTCTTAAACCCCAGTCTTGTCAACTTCACAATCTAGAAATTCTCCTACACTGTGCTTGACCTAAGCTTGCTACAGTCTCACACTATCCTCTAAGAGCTAAGTCTAAGATCTCTGAAGTCACCCTAAGCATTGCTATGACATCTGTCACTCTGGATCCTTGTTTAGTCATTGGTGGTATCATCCTCATCACTACTTCATTGATCCCACTCTTCATTGTCATCAGGAACATTTACTACACTTACCAAGCACACAACAACTACCTTGTTACCAGGGGTATAGTTATTGCAAACCTTCCTAAGACCAATAGGCCACTCTTAGCAAGTGGGATCAACAAAGTAGTGATGAGGATGATACCACCAATGACTAAACAAGGATCCAGGATGACAAGTTCAGGATGTCTTAGTGATGCTTAGTGACCTAGAGACCTTAGACTTAGTTCTTAGTGTTAAAGGCAAGCTTAGGTCAAGTGCTGTGTAGGAGAATCCCTAGATTGTGAAGTTGACAAGACTGGGATTTCAGACTGCTAGTGTCAGGCTGTGTTTCTGCAGCATTTATCTCTTTATTTCTTTTATTTTCTTTACTGTTTCTATTGATGATCTGATAAGATAATATCTTGTTATCTTATCTTATCTTATCTTATCTTATCTTATCAGGGGGGGCACAGGTTGAACTACAGGGGGGGTGGGGGTGCCAACTGAAGGGTAAACTAGAAGGACAGTACTGTAGGGGTACTACAGTAGGGTTTTGTTGCTTGGACTCTTCAGCTTCTGTTATGAGGCACTTGCTTTGGCACCTCGTAACGC
>QLPN01000666.1:74957-147782 GCA_003314395.1 Albatrellus ellisii
ATTCTCCTATTTTTCCTCTCTTTATTTATTACAACATTTACTTGCTAAGGACTATTACTATACAATTAGCAAGGACTCTCATTTTTCGCTCTTATTTACCTTTGTTTACACCTGGTTCTAGTCATGCTTGTGGCTGAGCCACTATCATCACATGGATGCGTACTTACTGTGCATAACTGCGCATTATCGTTTACTTACTGTGCATTACTGCGCAACTGTACTATAGTTAGATCACTAGTTTGGTATAAATAGTTGACAAACTGGTGGTCTTAAACCCCAGTCTTGTCAACTTCGCAATCTAGGGATTCACCCAAATATTGTGCTTGATCTAAGCTCGCTATAACCTCACTCCTCTAAGAATTCAGTCTAAGAACTCTGGAAAATCTCTAAAGACATCTTACGCTAAATCAAACTGGATCCTCATATCGTTATTGGTGGAATTATCCTCATAACTATATCGTTAATCCCACTCTTCATCATCATCCGAAACCTTTATTACGTTCATCAAGCTCATATTCAAAACTTGGTTACCAGGAGTAACATTCTAGACTTTCCCTAAGACCGTCCAATAGGTCGCTCTTAGCAGCTTCTAGCTAGGGGTATATATAGGGTTGGGACATGTATGACTAATCTCTGACAATGGATTATTGCTATAGATAGATAGCAGTAATACAAGGATATCCAAAGGGAGAACAATAGATAACTAAGAATAGAATAGCAGTTACTCATCTTGATTCATAGTTATAGTAACTATCACACACACTGTCATGTGTGTGAATGGAATGACTCATTGACAGAACATGGGAAGGGTTAATTCCCACACAATGCTTCTCAATCAGAAGAGAAGGTGGATATAAGCTTAAGGTTTAATTAAGATGTGAGTGTATCAGATACCATATGGGGGCAGAGGTTATCTCCTAGGGGATAATGTACACCACAGGCATTGCTGGATCATGTGTTCTGTGGTTATGATAACAGTAATCCTGCACATACCTGGAGACCTATTTCTAGGGTTAGGGTCATGTGAGTTTCCTGCCTTGGACCAATAGACCAAAACTTACATAAGAGGACCATCATTCCTGTGGGAATATGGCCATTACATAAGTGGGCACTAAAGCACTCAAAACATTGAAAAAATTCTGAAAAATCTGCAGCCATAGCAAGTTCCTCAGAACTCACTACTCTCACATCTTAATTAAACCTTAAGCTTATATCCACCTTCTCTTCTGATTGAGAAGCATTGTGTGGGAATTAACCCTTCCCACATTCTGTCAATGAGTCATTCCATTCACACACATGACAGTGTGTGTGATAGTTACTATAACTATGAATCAAGATGAGTAACTGCTATTCTATTCTTAGTTATCTATTATTCTCCCTTTGGATATCCTTGTATTACTGCTATCAATCTATAGCAACAATCCCTCATCAGAGATTAGTCATACATGTCCCAACCCTATATATACCCCTAGCTAGAAGCTGAAGAGTCTGTGAGGTGCATGCTAAGACAGTGAGGTCACAACTGAAGGGAAGGGGGATTGATGAGAGATGGAGACAATACACCTTAAGAAGAGTCACACTGTGTAGCAGATATCTCAGATGTATAAAGCTAAAGAATTATCTACTACATGAGACTTCTTATATACTACAGAGATCAGTGCACAGACCATGTGCTGTCACTGTAGGGTAGGCATATGTAAGTAAGATGTGCAGCATCTGTGAGAAGTATCAGTGAGCAATGTGCAGCATTGCACTGCATCAGTAAGCATCTGTGGGAAATGTAGTCATAAGTGTAATGGCCTCATGATTAAATGAGCATGTGCCATAGATAATCACGATAAGATCTACTGATGATCTGATAAGATGAGATAAGATATCTTTAGTAGATCTTGAGCAATAAGGGTGAAAGAAATTGTAAAATGAAAAGAAAAATAAGTACGTTCTGACAGAGTCCAAGCAACAAAACACTACTGTAGTACCCCTACAGTACTGTCCTTCTAGTTTACCCTTCAGTTGGCACCCCCACCCCCCCTGTAGTTCAACCTGTGCCCCCCCCCTCTTATCTTATCTTATCTGATCTGATCTGATCTGATCTCACTTACTGTCACTACATTCTAGACCATGAGGTCATAGCATGCACCTTTGGCATGTTCCATAGCTTACTGCACTCTCTACTTACTTAGCCTGCCCTATACTTACTGCACTGGTCTGTGTGCTGATACTTATAGGATATAGGTCTGCTGTAGATAGCTAATAGATCCCAGCTTGTTATGGCTGGATTATCCTCTTCTTTGCTTGATAGCTAAGTTGAGTGCACCCAGTCCCTCATCAGAGGTAATGTAGGACTCCAGTCTTTCAGCTAGGCTTTCAACTACTTATACAAAACTGGGTGTTCTAAAGATAGTACAAGTAGTTATGGTTCACTGATCAATGATGATTGCTGTGCAATCAATGAGATCATGTGACCAAGTCACATCCATAGTAAACCACAAGTAGCCACAAGCACAAAATGAATGAGAGATAAACAAGGATAAATAAAGGTGACATAAGGTGAGTCCTTGCTAATTGTATAGTAATAGTCCATAGCAAGTAAATGTTATAATTAATAAATAATGAAAGAAGAAAAAATATAGAGACACTTTACAGTACTTGGAGCTAAGCTCACAGCTAAGTAATAGAATACTATAGTACTGTAAAGGTGGAGAGATAGAGTCCTTACTAAATAGAGTGGAGCTATGCTCACAGCTGTAGTGAAATCACACTCTACCAGTAGGTAAAATAAAATCAAAGGAAAAGAAAACTGTTATGAGGTGCTTAAGCAAGTGCCTTGTAACAATCTCAGATGTAGTAAGCTAAAGAGTACATGCTATGGAAGTACAGTATATATGGTATAGGGATTGGCACACAGACCATGTGCTGTCACTATAGGGCAGGCATACAAAGTAAAGAGCACAGTAAGTGTGAGAAAGATTCATAAGCAATGTGCAGCATTGCATAGCATCCATAAGCAACTGTGAGAATAAAAGTACAGTAATTGGCCTGATGATGAAATGAAAGTGAGTCATGACATATCATGAAAGATCTGATGAGATTGAGATAAGATGTATGGTACAGATCCTGGGTGATAAGATCAAAAGAAATTGTAAAATGATAAGAAAAATAAATGCATCCTGACTGCAGTGCTGCAGTGTGGGCAACAGAGAGTGGTTCAGTTGTAGGGGATGGGCCTGGGAAAGAGATGAGATACCACATGACCACCCTGAAGACTAGGACAAGGTAGATTGCAAGGATGAGATAGAGGGCCATTGACATGGCCAGATAGATTGTGACTGAAGATGTGAGTAGAGACAGAGTAAGTGAAGACAAAAGCAAGAAAGACAGAAGAATGTCTGCTTGTTTTTACAATACTGCCAAAGAGACACTTATATACATGGTTAAGATGTGCACAGACCAGCTGATGCAAGAAAACTTGGGGCACAGGTGATATAGAGTGAACAGTGCTCATTTCAACAGGTAGATGTGTGACAAGGTAGATAAATGAGAATGCAAATGATATGTAACCACCCCCCCTTACTGAGGATACTCATCTACAAGCCCAATATTAGTTCAAGGAGATTTGAGGGCAGGAAGTGGAAGAGCCTTGTGTTGACATTCACTACTATATCTGGTCTGATACTATGACACACTCTTAGCCACAATGGTCACATGGTCTGTGCTCATAGTATGGTTGTACTTATACAACTCAGCATCTTCTGTAAACAATAAGAAGTCTTTGTCTTCTCTCTTTTGTGCATGACCTGTGCTCAACAGGTTATGGGCCCTGCCTGGTCATTGCACACTATCCTCTATACTCTCCACATCATGCTCTACTCATGCCTTAAAGCTCTATTCTCTCGATGACTACTCCTATTATTTACAATCCTCATTCTCATCTCCAACTCATCCTCCACCTCAGTCCCAAAGATCAATGTTACCCTCAAAGGTGCCAAAAACTACCAAAAGTGGGCATCTATGGTTAAGTCTGCCCTCATCATGATGGGTGTATGGTATACAGTGTCAAGAATCAAACCAGTTGAATGTGTCAGCACCACACAAGATGCATTGGGGAACAATGTATGCACAGTAACCAACACTGATGAGCTGGAGAAGTGGACTACTGATAATGACACTGCCAAAGCAGTCATTACCATGTCCTGTGGTGACATGCCAGCTGCTATCATTGAAGAAGACTCCCTCACTGTGGCTCTAGCCTGGGAAGGGCTGTTGGAGATCAATGGGAAGCAATCTGCCATTGCTACCTTCATTGACTTCCAAGCCTCATTTCAGAGTTGTTTTGACCTTTCCTCCCCACTCACTCGCCAACTTGATGTCCTCCTGCTAGTCCATGATTGACTTATCTCCTCCAGAATCACCACCTCTGAGCAGCACATGAGCTTTCTTCTTTGACAAGCTTTGCCCACCTCTGGGGACACCTTGCCTCCACCATCCTCTGTTGAAGTCATGTCATACATTTACAGTTCATATTTCTCCTTCCTTTTTGAGTCTTACTGGTACTCCCTTTCAGTCACAGTGTCACACTTGTCACACATGGTCTGTGTGCAGCATGCTCCTGTATATAAGCAGCTTGTCTTCAGTCCCACAATATTATCTCTTTCCTCATGTCTTTCCTGTAGTCTCTGAGCACCAGCTTACTGGGTATTCAAGAGGTTATGGCCCTGCAGGATTGATGTATCTTGCCACTCTTCTCACACTTGCACTTGCACTTGCTCTCATACTTGAAGCTTCCCTCACACTTGCTCCTCCTTCCTTCACATACAACTTTGTCCTCATCATCCTCCACCATGTTACTCATCATCACTATTGCTGTTTGAATATATGTACTCCTGGTTCTCACTCAGATGCCAGAACAACTACCCATGCATATGGTTAAACTCCCCTCCTCCCCTTCTCCTTGTCTACCTCTTCACTCTCATCACTGCCATTGATCCCACCACCATCCCAAAAACCACCATCACCCTTGAAGGGCAAGACAACTATCAGTGTTGGGCTGCCATGGTGAAGTCCACCCTGATTATCATGGAGATTTGGTTGGCTGTTGCTCAAGGTAGACCTCAGGAGGAGACTGAACAAGTTGAGGTAGAAGGAGGGTTACCTAGGTAACATGTTATCAACTTTGAAGAGGTGGATGTCTGGGAAGATAGGAACAGGACAGTGAAAGCAGTTATCACCATGCATGTTGGTGATGTACCAGGTGCTCTGATTGAAGGGGACTCACTCACCACCAAAGACTGCTGGGATGCCTTTGCAGAACTCTATGGGAAGCAGTCTGCAACTGCCACCTTTGTCTCCTTTCAACAGCTGTTTGAAGCATGCCTCAATCTTACCATTCCCCTCCTTGACCAGCTCAATGTCATGGCACTCACTTGCAAATGTCTTGCTGGCTCCAGGGTACATGTGTCTGACCAACATCTGTGCTTCCTTATGCTGCATGTTATGAGGCACTTGCTTTGGCACCTTGTAACAGATTTTTTTTCTTTTTTCTTTTTCTTTTTTCTTATATTTTACTTACTATAAGTGTAGTATTAACTACAGCAGTGAGCTTAGCTCCTACTTATAGTAAGGACTTATCTTTCCTTTCTCTTTTATAGTACTCAAGTATTTACATACTTAAAGTGTGAGCATAGCTCCAAGTACTATAAAAGACTTATCTATTTCTCTTTATCCTTCTTTATTTATTATAACATTTACTTGCTAAGGACTATTACTATACAATTAGCAAGGAATTTCTTTTCTTGCGTTTTATTTACCTTTGTTTATCTCTCATTCATTTTGTGCTTGTGGCTAAAGTCACATTACTTATAATGGACGTGTCTTACTATGCACTTACTATGCATTACTGTGTATTGCTGTGCAATACTGCACCTTACTGCATAACTTTACTATACTTAGAATGCTAGTTTTGTATAAGTAGTTGAAAGACTGGTGGTCTTAAACCCCAGTCTTGTCAACTTTGCAATCTAGGGATTCTCCTACACTGCACTTGATCTAAGCTTGTTACAAACTTGCTTCATCCTTCAAAGAACTAAGCCTAAGATCTCTAAGCCACTAAGCATCACTAAAACATCTTACCCTTGTCACTCTGGATCCTCATATAATCATTGGTGGAATCATCCTCATCACTATCTCGTTAATCCCAATCTTCATTGTCATCCAGAACAACTATTATGCCTATCAAGTACATATTCACTACCTTGTTACCAGGGGTATCATTACAGACCTTCCCTAAGACTGTCCAATAGGCTGCTCTTAGCACTGCATGCCCTTCCTCCCTCATGGGGCCACCTCACCTCCACAATCCTTGTTCACACAGGTTATGGCAGGCAATGGTGATGATTGACAAGGTAAGCAGTAGACCAGGGTAGTCCCCATATGGGGGAAGCAATAGCAGCATAACCTGCAGCAATGAGAGGTGTGGACAACAACAAGTTGCCACAGCATAAGAGGAGAGCTGCAGGGATAGTGATATGTAGAATAGGATGCAGTGGATAAGTGCTCACTCAGAGTTGTATCAACAACAACTGAGGATATGTAGCATATGTGGTGCATCTTATATAGTAGTGGAGAATATGGTTAGGGCAGAGAAGTAATCCTGAAGTACAAGGATGCCTAAATATATGTAGGATGCACATCATCTGGAGTCTGTGGTGGAGTGGGAGTGAAGGTAGAACCCTGTGGGGTTGTGGAGAGGGAAGAGTGTGTCAAGTGTACATAAATATGTGTAAGAGCATGAATGCCAGATGAAAAGTGTTGTAGGTATGGTAGTAGCATGGTAATGACATGTGAATGTTCAACAATCCTTGGTATGGCTGACATCATGCAATTTTCACCTGCCAACATTCATACCTGCCTTCTGGGAAAAGAAGCACATACCAAATCATCTACTATCATGGTTATCAAGCCAACAGGTGCTGCTTGACAGAACCAGAAGCTCTGCTCTCACTGTGGGAGATACAATCATATGGCTGAAAGCTGCTGGGCATTGCATGGGGTACCTGTGGACATAAAGGCCAAGTGGGATGCTGAGTGGAAACCTAGGCCTGATATGGGTGGAGGAGGCAGTAGTATAAACATGTTGTCTGTAGGTGCTGCTGGGGAACTCAATGCTTGTTTCTATGCTGGGTGTGATAAGGTGCTATAGATGCTGGACTCCAGCTGCACTGATCATGTTTCTCCACACAAAGACAATTTTTCTTTGTACTCATCACATCACTGGCACATCTCACTTGGTGACAACTCCACCATCTCTTGCCTTGGTATTGGGACTATGAAACATGTGGTGCACAGGGATGACAAAATCACTACCCTTACTCTCTCCAATGTCTTGCATGTTCCTACTGCACACCATCACTTCCCAATCAGTAAACTGGATAGTCTTGGGTTCACCATCACTCATGCATCAGGATCCTGTGTCATTTCCAAAGGGAATGTAATCTTCTGCATGGGCTTCTTGCAGGATGGTAACTATGGGCTTGAGCTGTTCACTCCAGCAGGTCTCAATACTGCATCTACTGTGGCCCCCTCCCTTGACATTTGGCACCTCTGCCTTAGACATCTCTCTTGCACTGTCATTGCCACTCACCTACTCTCACACACCCTAGGGTTCTCAGTTGGTTCCCTCATGTCCTCCATGTGTGATGACTGCACCCTTGGCAAGTTCCATCACACACACTTCTTCCCTTCCTCATCTCATGCCACTGTTGTTCTCCAGCTCATCCACTCAGACCTTGTAGGCCCCATGTGTGTCCTTTCCATTCAGGGGAACATCTATTTTGCCACCTTCCTCAATGATTTCTCTGGGTATGGAGTGGTCTATCCACTTCACCACAAGGATCAATTCTCACCTGTATTCAAGCAGTACCTTGCCTGGGCTGAGAATCAATCCTCCCAGCACATCAAGGTCTTGTGGAATGATTGGGGTGGTGAATACATGGCCATGTCTCTGAGGGACCTCATGTAAGACTGGAGTCCTACATTACCTCTGATGAGGGACTGGGCACACTCAACTTAGCTATCAAGCAAAGAAGAGGATAATCCAGCCACAACAAGCCAGGTCTATTCACTATCTACAGCAGACCAATATACTATCTAGAATGGTACACAGACCAGTGCAGTAAGTATAGGGTAGGCTCAGTAGGTAGAGAGTGCAGTCAGTGATAAGAGGATGTGCAGCATCCATGGGACTAGGCCCAGCCAGAAGAACCCAGAGGCACACAACAACAGTAAGTGAGATCAGATTAGATAACAGAAATATAACAGGATCTTAACTTATCAGATCATTAAAAGAAACATAAAAGAAATGAAATGAAATAAAGAGATGAAATGCAGTCTGACACCTCCTGTCAGCCAAAGGCATCAAGAAACAGTTCACAATTTCTTATACCCCACAGCAGAATGGATGTGCTGAGTGTTGGAACTGGATTTTGCTTGATTGCCTCCTCTCCCTCCTCCATGGTGCTGGTATGTCACCAGGTTTTTGGGAGTATGCACTTTGCATTATGGTTACATCCTACAATGTCTCATCTGTGTGGCATCTTTCCTGGGCTATGCCCCATGAGCTCTGGATGGGTTCTGTCAGGCTGTGTTTCTGCAGCATTTATCCTTTTATTTCTTTTGATCTCTTTTATGTTTTCTTTGATGATCTGATAAGATTAGATCTTGTTATCTTCCTGTTGTCTCATCTAATCTCATCTTATCATACTTACTGCCACTGCAGTCTAGGTGCCTGATCATGATCAACACAAGCTTGAGGCTGATGCTACATTGAAGCCAAACAACTGAAGAAAGAGCTTAAAACAACAAAAGGACAATCATGCTTTGACTAGCAGATATCCCAGATATATTAGTGTATAGTAAAGAAGAGGAGAGAAGAGTACTGTACCTAGCAGATATCCCAGATGATCAGAACTGGGGAATAAACTGCTAGGAGTCTTATGTATATATAGTACCCTAGAGTGTGCACAGACCATGCAGTACAGTATAGGGCCAGAGAATGAGAAACTATAGTAGTGATGTCATACCTAATAATAGAGAAGACATGTAAGTGCTGACTGAGGCTCCACAGTAACTGTGGGAGTGATTGGTGATACTCTGCAGCAGGTGTGAGAAGGATTGGTGAGTATGCACAGTAAGGGTGAGAAAATGAATCATAACTAAAGATAGAACAGGCCATTTGGAGATCAGACAACATACGTGTCATTGGCCAATAAAGATGAAGAGAAAGAACACATGACTGTGGGAATCACTTTGATAGATCAGGAGTGATTGTAAGATCTATGATGATAGAGACATAAGAAAATGAAGAGAAAAATAAGGAGAATAATAGTGGCCTGACACTCTGGTATTTGTTGGTTACCAGACAGGTACTATTGGATGGGTTTTCTGGGATTGCTCAGCATGCTGTATGGTTGTCAGTTGGGATGCTGAGTTCCAGGAGACCACTTTTCCCTTCTGTTAGTCATGTTAGTGCAGGAAATGTGGTGTGATGGTGAAGGCAATGGGACACAATCTAGATGGGGAGGAGAGACTGGATACATGGCAGGAGGTGATGATAGACAATGAGGGTGACAGTCCAACCCACAATAAGGGTGGAGAAGCAGATAATGAACATCAAGAGGGTGAACTCCATAACAGGAGTGCACAGGAGGGTTTTGAAGTGGAGGGTATTAAATAATGGTGCAGACAGCACCCTTAAGACAAATGGGAGAATGTCTGCTTGTGTTTCTAAGATGCTATTGAACTACTGATACACAGACAAGGATTGTGCACAGACTGTGCTGACTAAAAGGTGTGGGCTGTGGGTGTCTAGAGGGAGAGATAAGCAATATGAAGATCTGATAATATCAGATCAGATCCAACAAGTCACACCCATTGTTAGGTGCTGCATTGGGATGAGAGGGAAATCTACAATCATGACCACAACAAATTCTGAGGGGTGTGAGCCATAAGATCCTCTAGACACCAAAAGATGAAGAGTTAGTTTACATAGAGTGATGTGATAGCATGGCATAAATGGGTGACAATAGGAAAATAAGATGCTGTAGTTGTGACAATGACATGGATGCAGATGCAATGCAGACACAATGCAACAATAAATGTGATACAGACACAACAAATGTGACATATGAGGTGCATGTGCATTCTTAACTTTGTGATGCAGAAAAGGGAGAGAGGAGAGAGCTTTTTCTGCTTATGACTTGGGTGGGAGAGGAGGGAAAAATCTTGGGGGGGGATTCTATTTTTTTCTGGTGGGTGATGAGCCATATGCATACAAGTCTAGCTCCAAGACTAGAGCACAACAAAACCAAAACAGAAAATTTACAAATGCAGGGTCAATCATAAGGACAAATTGGAATGTGGAGTGGAATTCAGAAATAGACATGACAAATAAATTATCATGCTATAAGGGATGAGCAAAAGGAAAAAGGAAAAACACTGATTGCACCAAAAGCTGACTTCACAACCCATGACTCCATGGTTACTTGGCAGGCCTCAACCAAGCATTGGGCTTTATGCCCTATCCATCCTGTGTCAGGCTGACAAACCAACAATGAACATCATTGTGTAAGTCTCACTACCCAACTTATCCCTGCCTCCTCAAGAGGACTTAATGGGAGCTGCCTTGGAACTCAGTGAAAGTAGAAGGGGTGGAACCAGCTGTAACAAGCTGGGGTCTATTTGCTATCTATAGCAACTACTTATAGTACTTGAACATGTGCACAGACCAGCACAGTACTGTAGGGAATGCTAATTGAGTAGAAGGTGCAGCAGGCCTGAGAACAGGAACAATGCATGGCAGCATGCATGGGAACCACCATGAGGAAGCAGTAAGGACTGTAGATAAGATAGTGGATTAGATTAGATGAAATTGTGATAAGATGAAAGTAATCTAATCTAATCTAATCTAATCTAATCTAAAACATAGAATAAAATAAATGGCAGGAAATAAAGTCAGCAGTAGGAGTCTGACATCCTGCTCCTCATTGGCCAAACCCAGTCTTCTGTTCTGGCACTGAAGCAATAGTGTGATGCTCATTATCTCCTCCCAACTGAAATCATGACTGTCTGCAGTCATCACAGTCAGATGCAAGATTTAGCCAGAAGGGACAACTTGCAGGGATGGAGGTGCAGGTGGTGTGAATGAACAAGCAGATGAGGCAGAGCATCAGGGGGTAGGTGGGCAGATGGGTATAGAGACACTCTCCAAGGTGCAGCAAGGACTGGCATGAGGAAGGTGGGTATGAGGTAATCATTGCTGAACATGGGGTGAAGCCAGTGCACAAAGAGGGGTATAATGTGACTGAGCATGGACATGAGATGGCAGGGTGCAATGCAAGGTGAACATAGGATTGAGGCAGGAATAAGATAAATGGAGGCAAAAATGGAGCACAGCAGAGGGGATATGGTGGATAAATTAGGGTGCAAAGGAAAGGATATTGGAGGAAAAGGAAAAGAGGCAAGTGTTTTGTTTTGTTTTGTTTTGTTTTTGTTTTTTATGGAGAGTGGAGATTGTTAGAGTGGAAAGAAAACTGACAGGTGATATAGAGTGACAATTTTGGAATAGGTGGTGAGAGTGTGTGAAAAGGAACAAGGAAAGAGGAGAAAGCAGCTTTTTTTTTGAAGGGACTTTGAGTGGAAAGAAGGAAAACAGAACAGTGAATGAGAGTGAGAAGTGTTGAAGGAGGATGAAAAGAAGCAAAAGGGTGAATAGAAAAGAGCCACAGACCATGTACCAGGGGGCACAGTAGAGTGAAGGCACAGGTACTCCTGCCCTAAACCATTGATTGTGATAAATGGACCTCATCAGTGGCCACCACTAAGCTTCATCAACACCATCTTCTTGATCATCCAACATGTCACATTATATGTCCCTCATCACTACCTCCTCTGACTGTGCACTGGTGCTCATTCAAGTGTGGATGCACACAATGCTCAATGAGCAACCACAAAGTGAAAGGCTCCCCAAGGAGTCACACTGGTCTTGGACAGCAGGCACTGTATGCCTCTTGGTACATGATATGGATGCATGCAATACTAACCTTTTGCACACAGTTACCTCACCAGCAGCACAGTAGCACAGAAGCTGATGTTGCTAAGAGCAGCCTATTGGACAGTCTTAGAGAAAGTTTGTGATAATTATACCCCTGGTAACAAGGTAATTGTTGTGCACTTGATATGCTTGGTAAACATTCCTGATGACAATGAAGAATAGAATGAACAAGATAGTGATGAAGAGGATGACTAATTGAGGATCCAGAGTGATGAGCTTAAGATGTCTTAGTGATGCTTAGTGACTTAGAGGTCTTAGGCTTAGTTCCTAGAGTTAGAAGTGAGAGAATAGTGAGCTTCAGTCAAGTACAGTATAGGAGAATCCATGGATTGCAAAGTTGACAAGACTGGGGTGTAAGACCACCAGGCTTTCAACTACTTATCCAAAACTGGAGTTCTAAAATTAGTCAAAGTAGTTGAGGTTCACTGATCAATGATGATTGCACAGCAATCAATGAGATTGTGTGACCAGAGACATGTCCATAGTAAGCTAAGTAAAATGGTGACAAGTGTGAGTGAAATAAATGATTAACAAAGATAAATAGAGATGAACTGGGATGAGTCCTTGCTAATTGTATAGTAATAGTCCTTAGCAAGTAAATGTCATGATAAATAAATAAAGAGAAAAGAAAAAGAGGAAGACACTTTACAGTACTTGGTACTATGCTCTCAGCTAAGTCAATGAATACTTATAGTACTGTAAAGTGTAAGAGATAGAGTCCTCACTATAAGTTGGAGCTAAGCTCACAGCTGCAGTCAATGCTACACTTATAGTAAGTATGATAAAAGAAAAGAAAAGAAAAGAAAAGAAAAGAAAAAGGAAACTGTTATAAGGTGTCAAAGCAAGTACCTCATAACAGATGTGACCTGCTTTGTGGAAGGTGTCTGCAGCATTGTGGCACCTGTGGCCCAAGAAAGCTGGCTGGAATGGGTGCAGGAATTATTCCCTCTGGTGCTGGTCAAGGAGTACACCAGAGCAGCTGACAAGGCATTCAAGTGTGAGCTGGAGCTTGAGGAAGCCACCAAGCATGAATGAGCAGAGTGTGAGATGCATGAGCAGGTGGAGCAGGAAGTGCATGAGCAGGTAGAATGCAATGTGTGGGACCAGGCTGAATGTGAATTGTGGGAGCTGGCTGAACACAAGGCACATGAGCAGGTGGAATGCAGTGAGGCCAAGCAACTTGCAACCAAGGAACATGAACAGGTCAAACATGTGGCACAGGAAGAGGCTGAGCAGGAAGAAGCCAAATGATGTGTAACTGAGGAGCACCAGGTCACAACAGAGGTGGAGGTGCAGATGCCACAGGCAAGGGCCAAAACATGCAGATGTCAGCCCATGGTCCTTCTGTGCATGCAAGAGTCAGGTGTCTGCTGTGTGCATCAGCTGTTGCAGGCACATGCAGCAGCACTGATAGCTACTCAGACACAGTGGAACTCTTTGCTGGAGCCAACCAGTGATGATGACAGTGAGGGCATGGATGAAGATGAGGATGAGGTGGTGGCTCTGACCTGGGCAGAGGAATCAGTGTCATTGATAGCATCAAAGCATGGGGTGGAAGACACAGGAGATGATGTGATGCCATGGCAACAGAAACATGCATGAATGGGGACAATTACAGCAACAACAGGCACAGGAGCAGCCAAGCAGTGGGGGCAGAAGCAGGTCAATGAAGGGCCAACATGGCAGGTAAGTACTCATCCCTCAATCATTTTCTGCAATGCTGACACCACACAGGCAATGACACCATATGATTTATGCTATCACACAAAGAGCATCTGCCTGTGGTACAAGCTTTCCAAGCACTGTGTCAAGTGTGTGCACTGGTGCAAACTCTGTAAAGGTACCACAAAGCCATGCTGGGTGGCCACAACTGATGAGTACCACAGGCTTGTCACAGCATGGCTTCAGTCATTAATCAACATGTAGCAGGTCTGTGAACCACTTCACCACTCTTCATCCTGGGCAGCAGCAACACAGCAGGGTCAAGTCACACCACAGTTGCATGGCAGGCCATGCACAGATGTTCACTGACTGCAAGCATAATACCAGAGGTGGGTGCAAGGTGGTCATGCCTCTACCAAGCTTGTCCCCAGGGCACATCGACTACCACAGCAGTGACTCTACAGATGTTGTGAATTGGGAGTGTTGAATATGTATCTATCTTCATGACACTGAGCATCCTTTTTCCTCCATTTTATCATTTATCTCTATCTTTATATCTTATCTTCACACCTCATCTTATCTTATCTTCTTACATCTTATCTCACCATTTCTGACTATTGTACCATTCCTTTTTCCTTTCTTGTCATTTCTTTGTTCTTATGGTTATATCTCCCCTCTAACCTTATCTCCATCTTACTATATCTTCTTCTTCCCCTCATTGCTTCACCTCAGCTTTTCTGCACATCAGCTGAGGTGGGTACTTGTTTACTCTATCTTGTCTTTCTTCTGACATTACTATGTTTCTTGTGCAGCTCTTTGTTGTCTCTCTCTGTGTACTGGTAGGTACACATTGTTCTTCTCTGCATAGATTCTCTCTCCATCTGCTCTGCCCAATATGCAGGCTTCTGGTTTAGGTGACCACCTTCATCCATTCATTCCCCCTTCTGTCAAATATTTGGCCCTGGAGGTCTACACCTGCCTTCTTAAGATCTGTTTGTTGCTTGCTGTAGCCCACCTATTTCTACAGGGAGATGCATCACTGGTATGAGGCACATCATGCATTGCTGTGGATACAGCAGCTCTCAATTGAGTGGGCCATTGTCTTTCTGGAGGCTGAGATGGAGGTCATGCATGCACAACTTGAGGTGCAAGATTGATGGAGTCCAGAGCACAGTGAGTGGGAAGTAGGGGGTTTGAAGGGCAAAGGAAAAGGAAAAGAGTAAAATGGTAATGTGCCATTGCTCATGCTTTTTGTATACTCTACAATAAAAGAAATAAATTTTGGTGAAGTGGAGTGAAAGGTTGTGAGGATTATAAGTATTATTAGGATCTGAGAAAAAGAAAGGAACAAGGGAAATGTGAAGGAATCACAATTTTAGTTACTCTGTGTTGGTCTCCTCAGTGTTGCCTAGAGTGGTAGACTCAAGTTGATGGAGACAATCTGTCATGACATCAATAAGTTCATCAAGTGGAGGCATGGAAATCACTTGTCATGCAAAATAGGGAGTGACATGAAATGCAATGGTAGGCCTGTCAAGAACTGAACTGCCAAGTTCACAGAGGATATATGCACCACCCCTGATGTGTGACAGAATGACAAGTGGTCTGAGATGGCAAGGACACATTTTGTGATTCAACACTTTTCCAATGGCAGTATGTTGGATGAGGACAAGAGCTCCCCACTGGAAATCAAAGTTGTGGATAGTCACATCATATCTGCATTTGAATCTGGCCACAGCTACACATTGCATGTTGAATACTGTTGAATATAGTTCTGTTAGATGTTCCTGTTGCTTCTGCAATGTCAAGAAGAAGGATAGGTTGAGCACTGGTAACAGCAAAATCAGCGGAACACCCCATGCATCTACATATTGTAACATGATCAGCCCAAAATATGGAGTATGCAACCTGAAACCATTTTGACTGGTTGCCATCTGCAGCCTTGAACAAAGCCTGGTGCACATTGAAATGTGGATGCTCAACAATGCCATTGGTGCAAGAATTGTAGCCAGAAATGTGGATATGTCAGGTATGATACCACTGTGCCAAATAATCAAGTGCTTCAACATATGGCACACCATTGTCTGACACAATATCCATCAGCACTCCCCAGTGACAAAGAATACACAGTCACTGAGGGATTTTGCTGTCCTAGAATGCAGCATACAAAACTCTGGATAATGGGTGAGTGAGCAGTGACCTTGTGCAATATACTTATATCAACCAGATGGTGGCATGTGCATGGAGTACATGTACATTTTGGTTAATAATGAATGGCACTGTTGAAGATGAAGGCCAAATACCCAATCATGTGCTTATGAGCTAAACACCCCTGTCTATCTCTTGGCTCAGAGTAGCCAACTCTTTAGACAGGAACTAGCCATAGTACAGCTTCACATCATGTTAATAGCACTTCAGTTAACTAAGACCTGGTAGCTCAGTGGTTAGAGCACCCACCTGGAGTAAGGGAGGTCCTTGGTTTGAACCCAAGCCAAGTCACTATTTTGGCACTAGTGCTGCTCAACACTTAGCACTTTTGTCTGTTGCTGAGTCACTCTTTTGTCACACCTTTTGTCATGTGTTTGTCACATATCCTTCTGCATCTGTATACACCCTTCTTATCTCTCAGATGTATCTCCTCTTGGACTATATCCTATGAGCTGTCTTTCTTATCTTGGCCTTCATCTTTTATGATGTTGCATATTATGCTTTTCTACAATGTTTGCCCCATATATTCCTCTATATCAGAGTGGAAGATGTGCAGCTTCTGGTCAGTTTGTGTTTCTACCCAGGCAAGGAAGTGGTTGAAGACTGTAGAAGGCTCATCCTTAGTCTCCAGGCTGAAGACTATGTTGGATTCTCACTCACTCTGGCACCCACACCCAACACATATTACATCAGCTGGTCTGTGTGTGTTGCATGTTTGTATTTAAAGTAGTGGTATAGTGTCTGTATAATTAAGTGGACTTCTACACCTTTTCTCACTTGAGTCTTGCCTCCTACAGTCTCTACTCCCTCTTTTCTCTCTGTGCTCATGCAATATGTTCACTGCTCTTCTCATCTTTGTCTGTGCCTATCCTCTCCCAATCATGGGGATAGTCACCTTCTATATTCTCTATACACCCATGCCTTCTGACTACTTGCTTGTATAAGTAGGTCCTCTGTCACCAATGCCACTGTGCTTCACACCTGCACATGTACAGACTATACCATGTCCAGAGTAGTCATCAAGAAAGGTCACAAAATAGACGTTTCTGAGGAGCAATTTGGCATGCATAAGTCTAACTAGACCAGAATGGATGGCATGAAGGATGTAAGGCACTCTTGTACTGGATTGAGGAAATGGCTGATGCATAAGCTTTCCTAGTTGATATCCTTTGCATAGGTCTTGCAAATTAGTGGGGACACAGCTGAACCCAGTAACTTGATCAGTTTTTAATTGGTGTATCACACATGCTGTGATAAATGGTCAAAATGCTGTTGCCAGATGTTGATTGAGGGAGATGCAGCAGAGAGGGTGTTGATTGCTTCTGGTGAGTGCAGTTGTAACCAGTAATTGCCATGCTGAAGGAAACCAGAGCAACAGACAGTATCCCCTTTTGATATGATGCATGTGCCATTTGCATGAGTGATAGTGAATCCTGAGCCATATAAGTGGCTGATGGAGAGAAAGCAGCAACCAGTGTCTGGTATGCAAAGGACATTGTTCAACATAATGTTGGTTCCCCCTTTTTGATGAGCAGTGGCTTTCAAAACACTTTCCAACCCTAGGTACACTATGGAGGAGTTGTCTCCTACATGGACCAATTTTTGATGGGGTAGCAAAAAGTATGTGGTAAAATCTTCTTGGATTAGGGTGATATAATATCTGCATCCAGAGTCTAGCATCCAGAGTCTAGCATCCAACTGTTGGAATTTTGTGTGGAATAGAAGCAAGCCATGATAGATTCAGCATTATTGGTTGACAAGAAGTTAACTGAAATGTATCCCTGTCCAACCATCTCCTTTTTGTCCTTCTCTAGATTTGGTTTCTTGGGTGCATATGTATTGGGAGATGGTTTGCTGGTAGTGACTACTTGCCAGGTTCCCATGATGATGAGGACTGATTTGACAAGGGTTGCCCATTGATGATAGTTGACAGCCCCTTCAAGTTGTACTTCGATTTTTGGAATGGATTCAGCATTAGAGAGAGTGACAAGAGTGGTGAGGAGGATGATGATGAAGGTAGTTTTATGAGAGGAGAGTCTGTTGATATCTGGGCAGGGCAGCAAACCAAGAGAAGACTATGACATAAAAAAAATAGACATTAAGCCCAAAATAGATTGTGATTGTGAGAAGGGCTAAAGCCCATCAGATCAAGAGGAGAGGGCAAAACTGCCACATCTGTAAGATGAGAGATGATGTGGACCAGATGGTAGAGGATACACAGAGGAAAGAAGATGAGTGCTGCATGAAGCAGGTATGTCAGATAAGAAGTAGTATAGGAGATGAGATACTCACCTCAGCAATATGCAGAAGTGCTGAGGTGAGACAATGATGAGGTAAAGAAGATATAGTAAAGGCAAGATAGAGTTGGGGAGGAGCCTGAACCATAAAGAGAAAAGAAATAAGGATGTCCAGCATCCTAAGATAGGTAAAAATCAACAGAGTCACCAACTAAAGGAGTAGAGTTTGTCAACAAGAAAGTGGGCAGGCCAGGCAGGGCCCATAACCTGATGAACTGCTGTAGTGATGTGTAAAGATATGTATTTCAATAGTGCTATTCTACAATATATAAATAAAAGTATAGTGCACATGGACCAGTCATTGGATAAGCAGGTAGATGTGTGACAAGGTAGATAAATGAGAACACGAATGATATATCAACATAGACTGCCTACCCTTGGCTGCTCATCTGTTCCCTTCCACCACTGCTACTGCTACCTCACCTGCCCCCTCACCTGCTGTCACCTGATCAGTATACACAAGAGGTATGTTGTCATGCACCTCTATCATCCTATCCACACATGCACCTGCTAGCCATTCCATCTCACTGCCATCTCACTTACCCACTGCATCACCCCCCCTGCACCCATATCCAGAGAATACTTGCACTTGTGAGTATGGTTTTTGATGGGTATGCCTGTGCAGTGTTGATTATGTGCATTGTCTCTGGTGACACTGTCATCACCATGGCCACCTTTTTGCCTTCTCACTATGTTCCATTTATATTGCTCCCTTTGTTCTATTTTTATTATACTCTGTCATGAATATAAATCACTCACTCTGCCATTGTTCTGGCACTCATTGTTCTTCTGACTCTGAACCTTACTTCATTTATTCAAACCTTGTTTCATTTGTCTATATAAACCTTCTACTTTACACACTTTTACTTCAGCCTTTCTTCTCCTGCTGAAGTGAGTATCAATCCTATTCTCCCCTCTCCTTCTTTTTCTCACAACTGCACTTACCTTTAGACCCTCACACACTATGGAGAAGAGCTTCCCCTCATGGTCCTCCTTGTCTTGCATCAACAAAGGACATACCTCATGATCACTGTTATGAGGCACTTGCCTTGGCACCTTATTATGGGCTTATTTCTTTTCCTTTTTTTGATCTTACTTACTATAAGCATAGTATTAACTACAGCTGTGACCTTAGCTCCAACTTATAGTAAGGACTCTAGTTTGTTGGTTTTCTTACCTATCATATGATGTGGCTATACCCTTCCACATCTTGTATGTTTATCTTCTCATCTATCTTACCTTATCTGCAACTGGTTACTTGCTGTACTGGTTGGCACTCTGCATGTATTTATTTATTCAATGTGTATTGTTCCATTTTCTCTTTCCCTTTTCTGTCATCTCTTTGTTCTTATAGTTGTAGCTGTGAATGCAGGTTTGTGCAGGCAAGTTTCAGGAAGTGGTCAGCAATGATACAGATATATAAAGCCCCCAGCAAGGATGCAGTGGCAGACATGACTGCAGCAGAGTAAGTAGTGTGGATGTGACAAGTGCCACAATGTGATGATAGAGAAGCTGCAGGGAGAGAGTGCACTATGAGAATAAGATAAGTGAAGAAGAGTAAGTGGTACTCACTCAGACAGGTCTGAAGATGTCTGAGGAGTTGTGATGTGGGGAGACTATCTTATATAGTAAGTGGGAGTAGAGTTCACACAGAGAGTAAGTATGTAAAGTACAAGGGCTACCTAATATGTGAGGGATGTGTTGAGGCATGAAGGATCAGTGTGGCAGTCACCTAGGCCAAGTCACTCCACTCAAGAAGGATGGAAGGGTGGTGGTGGGTAGAGCTCAGGGAGAAAGGCCAGAAAGGCCAGAAGCAACAGTAGGATTGCAGAATATGAGAATACAAAGAGTGTGGCCCAATCCATGACTGAAGGAGAGGACAGGAAAGTTGACTACTAATCAATGTCCCAGAAAGAGAGTCCTTAAGTACTAATAGCTACCACACACAGACTGCACTGAGTAAATGTGTGGGGCATGGGCGTCAAAAGCAAAGAACAGTTACATAATTCCAACAGGATGCATGCTGTATTGGCATAATAGGTGGGGCTCTGATGTGAAGAAGGAGTAAGCCTGAGAGAGAGAAGTTGTGATTGTGGTAAGGTAACATTGTTATGTATATGTAATTGGTACATGTGTGGAAGGCCAAATGAAATGTATGTGTACATTTTAACAGTAGCTCCTCTTTAACTCTATCATAGCTACACTATATAGTCTTCTCTCTTTCATCTTCACACCTCAGCACTTCTCACACTTGCTGAGGTAGGATCTCCAGTCATCTATCTTACTTACCTATCTGACACACCTATCTTTCAGTCATCTCTTCTTACTCTGTGTACCCTCTCTGTACACCTCATCTTCATTGCTCTCAGATGTTGTCCTCTGGTCCCATCCTCTTCCTTTGTTGCATACTAGCATTGCTAGTTGTTTCTATCTCTTATGGCTTAGATGCCTATCTTTTCTACACTATGGTCTTTGCCTCTTTTGCCACACTGCCCAGATCTGTACATAGTACTTTTCCTTTATAGTACTATAGCATTTACATACTAAGCTGTGAGCTTAATTCCAAGTACTATAAAGCATTTTATCCTTTATTTTTACTTGCTAAGGACTATTATTATACAATTAGCAAGGGCTTGTCCCATCTTGTCCTTATTTACCTTTGTTTATCTCTCATTCATCTTACACTTGTGGCTACTCACTGGTAGTTTACTATGGATGCATTCATAGTCACATGATCTTGTTGATTGCTGCACAATCATTGTTGATCAGTGAACTTTATTTATTTGTACTATCTTTAGGATACATCTTTAGTATATGTAGCTGCAAGTCTGGCAGTCTTATACCCCAGTCTTGTCAACTTCACAATGTAGGGATTCTCCTATACTGCACTTGATCTAAACTCACCTTCAACTCACTTCACAAACTCTAAGAACTAAGTCTAAGATCTCTAAGTCACTAAGTGTTACTAAGACATCCTATACTTGTCATCCTGGATCCTCATATAGTTATCAGAGCTATCATTCTCATCACTATCTCATTGATCCCTCTCTTCATCATCATCAGGAATATCTATATCAACTATCTCATTACCAGGAATATTCAATCAATGAATCCCTAATATTGTCCAACAGGCTGCTCTTAGCAATCACTGCCTTCACTGCTCTCAACATGCAGATCAATAGCTCAGGGAACACAGAGTTGAGGAAGGAGGGGGATATGACAAAGAGGGGGGAAGATGGATAAAATTTACCAATCAAGCCAAGGCCAACATTCTTATCCATGGGTCACTCATTGCATGCACCTGAATATCCACCTAGTGATATGTCTAGTGACAGATATGTGTGCAGACACCACAAACATAATATGGGATGTGGGACTAGAATACTAAAGTGTGGGGTGTACACTAGAATGAAGCCACACTATACACAAGAAGTAGAAAGGAGGATGATATTGAGGGAGATAAAAAGGGACTAACTCACTATAGCAGATATCCCAGATGTACAAAGCCAGGGATATCACCTAAGAAGTTACAGTATATATAGTACAAGTCTTTAGGGCAGGTATAGTACCATGGATGGGTGCCATAGGCTTATCTACCAGTGGCATAGAGCCCTCAGATAAGTATCAGTAAGCAGTGTGCAGCACTGCACAGCATCAGTAAGACATGTGCAGCATGTATGAGGGAATCAGTCATAGATATACAGTAAGCAGTGAGAGTGCAGACAGAAGCAGGGGATGATGATGATAATTGCAAACAGAAGAAGGACCACCAGGTCCAAGACAAAAGAGTCCTGCATGTTGGGGAGATGACAGATGAAGAGGAGGAGGAGGGCTAGCAGACACAAGACAAGGCATATGACAAGTATGCAGAGTAAGATAAAGAAGATGCTGCACAGATGTGTAGGTAAGTCAGATGGAGATAAAGACTAGAGGATGATGAAATACCCACCTCAGCTTAGTGCAGAAGAGCTGAGGTATGAAGATGAAGGGAAGAAGAAGATATAGTAAAGTGATCATAGAGTTGTAGTGGAGCTATAACTCTAGAGACAAAGGAGTAGCTAAAAGAAGAAGATTAATAATAATGACAGATAGATCAGATAAAGATGTTGATAAACAATAAGATAAGATAAGATAAGATAAGATAAGATAAGATAAAAGAAGGATGCTCAGCATCATATAGAAATGGACATTCAACAAGCAGCCTGATTAGTAATTATACATCTCATATCTTACTATAAGAACTAGTGTAAAAACCTGTTGCATTGCAACATGGAGTAATAGGACATCACCTGTGAAAGTATACATAGCTTGTTGTAACAGAAAATAGAAGGAAATACTACTCTGTCTATCTACAGGCCAAGTTGAATTTACAGACCAATCTCAACATACAGACCAATTCCAATTGCCTCTCCAGCTATAAAGTAATGACCTATTGCATTGCAATATTAAATAAATCAGACATAGTTAAATAAGTTGCAACATTCCTCACCAATGTTCCTGTCCTATCCCCATCCCTATTGATCATCAGTGGCTATCACCTGTGAAAACCCATAGATATAGCAATGATGGTATGCAGTAGTATTATAAATCACAAATAGATCAAAGGGCAGAAAAAAAACACCTCCTAAACTGTGAAAGCACAAAGCATAACAGACACATCAACTGTATGGTTACTGTTGTAAACTGGAAAACCAATAGACCCATACCCATACCCAGGCATAGTCATTGGCAAAGCCTGCACAGGTGCACTGTACTGATAATGATTAGTACTCATACATGTCCCTGTTCATCAGCCCAGGAACACTAGACCTGTGTGAAAGGAAAGTAAAAGAGAAAATATGGTAATCAAGACTGCCAAAGCATTTAAGTGTAGATGCATAACAATAGAAGAAAGACCAGCATGATTGTATAGCCAAAGTACATAGCCTACCTGCAGGCACAATCATACTCATGGATACAATACAGAAAAAACATAGCCTGAACATTCTGCATAACATGTTATTATTTAAAGAGATGGTATCAACAGAACTGTCAGGATGTACTTATTTTTCTGTTCATTTTATGATTTCTTTTACTCTTATCACTCAAGATCTACTAGAGATATCTTATCTCATCTTATCAGATCATTAGTCGATCTTATCACAATTATCTATGACTCATACTTATTTAGTCATCAGGCCACTTACTGTACAGTTATGACTACATTTCCCACAGACACTTATTGATGCAGTGCAATGCTGCACATTGATTACTGATACTTCTCACAGATGCTGCACATCTTACTTACATATGCCTGCCCTACAGTGACAGCACACGGTCTGTGCACCAATCCATGTAGTAGATAGCTCTTCAGCTTTATACATCTGAGATATCCACTTATTCAGCATGAAGCATCTTAAGTGTATTGTCTCCTCCTGTCTCCAATTCCCTTCCCTCACAGTTGTGACCTTGCTGTCTAGCATGTGCCTCACAAGAACCCACCAAGAATTTTGCAAGATATGAAGATAGAGTAAACACCTGCTGGATTGAAATATCAACTAATAAGACATGATCACAGCTGTAGATATATATAGCAACAGAGAACAAAAGGAAAGAATGATAGATGTAAATAAAAGTGGATGAACAATAGGCACAAAGTTGAATATAATTGATAGTTCTGTTGACAGAACACATACCTGTGATGCTGTAGAGAAGTTGAGGGTTCCTACATGAGTTGAGGATGAATGAGAGAAAGGAAAAAGAGGGCATGCATGATGTTTGTCTGCTGGCATGCACCAGCACAGTGCAGTGTGCACATACAGGAGGAATGTGTGGTGCACTGTGCAGCAGTGGCATGGGCAAGGAGGTGGTGGCTGCACTGTTCATTCAGTGGCAGTACAGGCAAGTAGGGGGCCATGTACTGTTGACACAGTGGTGACATGGGTGCATGGGTCAGCACAGAAGGGGAGGTATGTACCAATCACCCACATGGACATGGGCAGTGAGCCAGAAACCTGCCAAGCTGTGCTGGTATGGTGGCAGTGTGAGTGCATGTGTGGGTGCAGTGTCCTGGTACAGTGGCAGCATTGGTGGCCAGGTGGTGGCCACCCACTGTTAGTACAATGGTGGTCTGGATGTGGTTGTAGTGGCTGTGCACTGTCTGTACAGTGGTGGCACAGGTGGTAGGGGACTGCACATTGTTGACAGAGGTGGCATGCAGGTGAACACAGGGGAAGGGATGTACCAATCATCTGCATCATCTTGAGTAGACATGGGCAGGGTGGGTGGGCAAGTTGCCACACTGTGCTGGTACAGCAGTGGCATGGGTGAGGAGGTGGTGGCTGTGCCATATTGGCACAGAAGTGGCATGGGTGGGCAGGTGGTGGTTGCATGCTGATTGTACAGTGGTGGTGTGGGTGGGGTAGTGGCCACATGCTGTTGACACAGTAGCAATGTGGGCACACAGGTGGGAATAGGAGGAGGGACATACCAGTTGCCTGCATTGTCATGAGTGGATGCAGGTAGTGAGCCAGCAAGCTGCCATGCCATGCTAGTATGGCAGTGGTGTGGGCACACATGCAGGCACAGGGTCCTGGTACAGCAGCAGTGTGGGTCAGCATGTGGTGGCCACCCACTGTTGGTACAACAGTGGTGCAGGGGGCAGGTAAGGGGCTGCATGCTGTTGATACAGTGGTGATGTGGGCATGTGGGTGTCAGCAGCAGAAAGGAGTGCAAGAAAAATGCATGTGCCCAAATGTCTTCCAGGGGGCAGCACCTTGAGTGGTGTGCTGAGTGCATCTGCCATCATGGTGCACATGGTGTTACCTGCATTGCCCACACATGTCCAGCATCCCCATCCTTGCATCCAAAAAGAAAATAGGACACACCTAATAGGCCATGATACATGGTGGATGAATCCACACAGGATGTGAACATGCATACCTTGATGACCCAGATGGGGTTGGTGAAGACAGTGGTCACAGTGGTCACAGTGCCTGGTGCAGTGTTGCCAACACACATGTAAAGGAGGAGGAAAGACATCAGCAAGCAGGAATATGGGGGAAAGGGAGGGTTGGCAGACTTGTGCAGAGCAAAGGAGGTACTGGCCTGCCACCATGCTAAACATGCACACCAGCTTCAACACACTCTATGCACTGGTTCAAGCTGCCCCATGATGCTGCTGCCACAACATGTGTGACCAAGAGCAGTGCAGGCCTGCATGACCTTGTGCACTGTGCAGTTGCCAGCTAGCACCTCAACCACACAGTGCCTGTTGAGCACACCACAATGGAGGTGCAGGACTTGGCCATATGCAGTGCACTGTTCAAATCATGGCCACATGGGCAGGTAGGGGGCCATATGCTGTTACAGCAGCAGCATGGGTGCATGGGTGGGCACAGGAGGATGGATGTACCAATCACCCATGTCCTCTTGAGTGGACACAGGTGGTGAGTCAGCAAGCTGCTGCACTGTGCTGGTACAGTGGTAGCATGGGAGGGAGGGTGTGTGCTTCAGGGCCAGATATTCTGTGGGGGTAGCATATTCAGTCAACTCCTGCATGTAATTTGTTTTTTCTTATAATTGAAATATAAGCAGCCAACACATGCAGCATGGCCAGGTGTGATGATAATGTTGAGCAGCCAGCACTGCAGCACATCACAGTAGTGAGCAGCCAAGTGCATGCAGTGTGGGGGTAGAGGCTCAGGCATGATGAAGCTGGTGAGCAGCCAGTACATGCAGCATGGGGGCAGTGAGCAACAGTGTGGGTGGTTGTAGAAGAGCCAGGATGCACTGCTGCATAGCACCACACTGGCATGCTGCACCACACTGGCATGCTGCACCACACTGGCATGCACATGCCATGTTGCAATAAGGAATAAGAGGAAACATTTCTCTATCTACTTACAGACCAATCCCAGTCCACAAACCAACTCAAATTTCTAAACCAATACACCAATCCTAATCACCTCCCTTCCACCATAGACCCTGTGCCCTCACCTAGGGGGGAGAAAGTAGGTGAGCACAATACAACAGTGCAATTCAACAGTACAATTTACCAATCCAGTACAGAAACCAATCTTACCTAAACACTCCACTCCCTGCTTTGCTGCTTCTTCCACAGCACATTAAATAATTAAATGTTATATAGTCTATTAGCAACAAAACTCACCAAGGCCCTGGTAAGATATTTGGCAAAACCTCAGGATATACCACATTCAAGGTTGATCTCTCCTGTGAACCCTCTGGAAAGAGAAACTTGAACCTATCTCCAGAAGTGCAGCATGACAATACAACATAAAGTTGACCATGGGAAAAAACCCCAGAGTGCAAGTCCAACCCAACATGAGTGAGTGATTGACCCTGTGACTTGTTGATGGTCATAGCAAAGGCAAGCCAAACTGGGAATTGGTGGCATGATAGAGGAATGGGCAGTGACTCTTCAGAGGGCTCCAAGACCATCCTTGGGATGAACACAATACTGCCTGCATGTTTGCCACCCAAGATGCAACACCTCTTACAAGGCACTTGCTTTGGCACCTTGTAACACATTTCTTTTTCTTTTTTTCTTTTTCTTTATTTTACTTACTATAAAGTGTAGTATTACCTACAGTTGTTGAGCTTAGCTCCTACTTATAGTAAGAACCCCTTTTTCTTTTCCTTTATAGTACTTTAGTATTTACTTACTAGAGTGTGAGCTTAGCTCCAAGTACTATAAAGCTCTCTTTCTTCTTTATCTTTATTTATTTATTCACATTTACTTGCTAAGGACTATTTCTATACAATTAGCAAGGACTCATCTCATTTCATCTCTATTTGTCTTTGTTTACCTCTCATTTCACTCATGCTTGTGGCTACTATACATTAGCTTGCTATGGATGTGTCCTGGGTCACATGATCTTGTTGATTGCTGTGCAATCATCATTGATCAGTGAACCTTATTTACATTTACTATTCCTAGAACTCCAGTTGTGTATAAGTAATTGATAGCCTGATGGTCTTAAACCCCAGTCTTGTCAACTTCACAATCTAGGGATTCTCCTATACTGCACTTGACCTAAGCTCACTACAATCTCACTTCATTTCTCTAAGAACTAAGTCTAAGATTTCTGAGTCACTCTAAGTGTCACTAAGACATCCTAAACTCATCACTCTGGATCCTCATTTAGTCATTGGTAGTATCATCCTCATCACTATCTCATTGATCCCACTCTTCATTGTCATCAGGAACATTTACTACACTTATCAAGCACATACCAACTACCTTGTTACCAGGGGTATTGTTATCACAGACCTTCCCTAAGACTGTCCAATAGGCTGCTCTTAGCAACACCTGAGAACACATGGTTTTACCTCCAGCAGCAATAGGTGAAACCCATTGCAGAGTCCATGGGATGGCTCCATATTCCTGAGGAGCATGAGGGGACAGCTAACTGTGACATGAAATGTTGGTTTTTTTATTACCTTATGATGCTGATCACACTGTTTACTTATTAAGTATACTTATCTTTATCTCATCTTATTTTCTCTTTATAGTTTGAGCTCCTCTTCAACTCTATCTTGCTCTTACTATATCTTTATTACCTCATCATCATCTCACCTCAGTACTTCTGCATGTGCTGAGGTGAGTATCTTGTCTGCTCTCTGAGCTCTCTTCTGACATACCTGCTCTATGCAGCTCTCTCTTTCTTCTGTGTACCCTCTACCATCTGGTACACATTTTCTCTTATCTTACAGAGGTGGTCTTAAGCTCTGCTCTGTCTTACCAATACTGTAGCCTTGTCTCTTGCTATAATGGCTCTTGGGCTCTACACTTATCAGTTTTATGTCATGGTGTTTGCTTCCCTTGCTGTGCTGCCCAGTTCCAACATGATGGTGTGCAAGGGGAATGCCAGAGACATTGAGGGAGTTGAGGTATTTATTAAAAATGCAGGCAGCAAGGCAAACAATAGATAGATCATAATGAGATCAAGATAGGCTTGTAGCCACACAAAGAGGAAGAGCCACTAAAGGACTATAGTCCAAGAGTAGGAGAGCATCTGTAAGATGAGAGAAGAGGTGTACCAGATGGTAGCAGGTACACAGAGAAAGAGAGAGCTGCATGGAGCAGGTATGTCAGAAGAGGGTTGAGAGAGGAGAAGAGATACTCACCTCAGCAACATGCAGAAGTGCTGAGGTGAGAAGATGATGAGGTAAAGAAGATATAGTAAGAGCAAGATAGAGTTGAAGAGGAGCTCAAACCATAAAGAGAAAAAGATATAAGGATATGTAAGTATGTCCAGCATCATAAGATACTTAACAATTGACACTTACAAGTCACAAAAAAATGACTGCATGAGAGTAACCCTCTCAATCTGTTGAACTTTCTTGTGCATTTACTGTACACACTCTCAGCCACTAACTATAGCATGGTCTGTGTGCCAATCCTCCCTGTATATAAAGCAGCTCACTTGTACTGGTTAGAATAACACTTCTGATGTTCTCTCTCCCTCTCACTTGCTCTTGCAGTAATGAGCCCAAACTTCATGAGAGCTCATCACAATCCACTCCATCCTGTGCCCTTTAATACATGGTTTGATTTTGATGCAAAGATCAGAGAGCAGTTTGGCAATCCTGATGAAGCCCAGACAGCTCAACAAGCACTACACAAAGTAAGGATGAGAATGGGGTCATGTGAAGAATACACCACAGAGTTCCTCCTAATGGCAGCAAAAACACTATATGATGAACACATGCTCATCAATTGCTACCTTTGAGGACTTAATGGAGATCTTCTATCATGGGTATACAATATTGACCCACCTCCAACCACCTACATCAAATGGCAAGAATTGGCACAGTGGACAGACAGATGCATGAGGGAGTATAAACAACCCATGCAATAAAGGGGTCCTCAATGGACTCCTAGGCAATATGCCAGCACTCCCACTACCACCACCACACCACACAAAGCCAATAATGATGTAGTGCCAATGGACATTGACAGAGTAGAAAAATGGTCATCTGTTATAATTGTCAAGGAGAAGGACACAAGTCATGGTCATTCCCTGACAAACAGATGAACAAAATCAGGAAAATGCATGAAGAAATACACAATATGACATCCAACAACTTTATCAGATTGATTAATGAAAAGGTAAAGAAGAGAGGATTGCCAGAGGTGCAGGGTTTTGCAAAGGACAGTTGTTAGGCCACTATTATCTCTCTTCTTTTTCTCTTCATTTCTCCTATTTTTCTTATATGTTTAACACTATAGATCTTATAATCGCTCCTGATCTATCAAAGTGATTCCTGCTAAGAGCGGCCTATTGTGTCAGGCCGCTATTATTTTCCCTATTTTTCTCTTCATTTTTCTCTATTTTTCTTATATCTCTATTGTCACAGATCTTACAATCGCTCCTGATCTATCAAAGCGATTCTCACGGTCACGTACTCTTTCTCTTCATTTTCATTGGCCGATGACGCGTATGTTGCCCGATCTCCGATCGGCCTGTTCTATATTTAATTATGACTCATTCTCTCACACTTACTGCACATGCTCACCAATCCTTCTCACATCTGCTGCGGAATATCACCAATCACTCCCACAGTTGCTGCGGAGCCTCAGTCAGCAATGACGCGTCCCCTCTATTATTAGATATGACATCATTACTATACTTTCTCATTCTCCGGCCCTATACTGTACTGCATGGTCTGTGCACGCTTCAGGGTACTATATATACATATGACTCCTAGCGGTTTATTCTCCAGTTCTGATCATCTGGGATATCCGCTAGGTACAGTACTATCTTCTCTTCTCTTTTACTATACGCTAATACATCTGGGATATCCGCTAGTCAAAGCGCGATTGTCCTTTTTGTCGATTTAGTCTTTTCTTCAGTTGTTTGGCTTCGACATAGCGTCGGCCTCACATATTGGACAGTCTTAGGGAAGGTCTACAATAATACCCCTGGTAACAAGAGATTGGATATGCACTTGATAAGCATAATAGATGTTCCAGATGACAATGAAGATTGGGATTAACAAGATAGTGATGAGGATAATTCCACCAATGACTATATGAGGATCCAGAGTGACGAGTATAGGATGTCTTAGCAATGCTTAGAGTGACTTAGAGATCTTAGACTTAGTTCTTTAGAGGGTGAAGTGAGTTTGTAGCGAGCTTAGGTCAAGTGCAGTATAGGAGAATCCCTAGATTGTGAAGTTGACAAGACTGGGGTTTAAGACCACCAGTCTTTCAACTACTTATACAAAACTAGAGTCCTCAGTATAGTAAGGTTGTGCAGTAATGCACAGTAAGTAAACAATAATGCGCAGTAAAGTGCAGTAAGTACATGTCCATGTGATATAAGTGGCTCAGCCACAGGCATGTAATGAACATGAGATAAACAAAGATAAATAAGGGTCAGAAAAGGGAGTCCTTGCTAATTGTATAGTAATAGTCCTTAGCAAGTAAATGTTATAATAAATAAAGAAGATAAAGAAAAAGATAAGTCTTAATATAGTACTTGGAGCTAAGCTCACACTTAAGTATGTAAATACTTAAGTACTATAAAAGAGAAAAGAAAATAGAGTCCTTACTAAGTAAAGTGGAGCTGAGCTCACACTTGTAGTAATAATACTAGTAAGTAAGATAAAGGAATAAAAAAAAGAGGAAAAGAAAAAACCATTATGAGGTGCCAAAGCAAGTGCCTTGTAACAACAGTAGCATCTATCTTCTTTTACTCTTACTTAGCTGACTATATATATCTGGGATATCTGCTAGCCTAAGCGTGATCATCCTTTCTTTTGTTGTTTTAGCATCTCTTTCAGTTGTTTGGCTTTGACATAGCATTGGCCTCACAATTGTCTCTTTTGTTTGTTTTAGCCTTTCCTTCAGTTGTTTGGCTTTGACATTAGCATCAGCCTCACAACAGTCAGTAGATGTCACTGGACTGTCCAAGAATCAATTCTTTACACTATTTCCTGATTATGGCACTGTTGACTATGCCAATGTATGTGATCCAATCAATGAATACATTTCTATTCCAAAACATCAGGAACAAAAGAAAGAAATTACATCTGAGAGTTTGCCCTCTCAAGAAGAAAAGCATGTTGTCATGGGGATCAGAGCAGAGCTACCCATGATAAAGGTTGAAATAAAGATGACGGACATGGGCAAAGAAGTCACCATAGGCACATTGTTAGACTCTGGAGCAACCACTTGCTATATTGATGAGGAATTTGTTAAATACAATCAACTCAACACAAAACAACTTCCCCTTGCTATACCAGTATACAATGTATATGGAACAAAGAACAAAAGGGGATCCATAAAAGAAACAGTAGACCTGATCATTAAAACCTATGATCATACCAGAAGACCAACATTCTGTGTCACTGGTCTAGGGAAAGTCAATCTAATTCTAGGAGAAACATGGCTTAAAATCCATAATCCAGAAATATATTGGTAAGCAGGTACTGTTAAATTTACAAGATGCCCCAGACATTGCCATATCAGACTTCTTGAAGAGAAGAAGTTATGGAAGCAGAAGAAGAATGAGAAGTTGAAGGAGATACCAAAGATGGTGGAAATAGATGACAATGAAATCCAATCAGGAGAGAGAATCTTATGCATTATGACTGGAAAAGAAGAAGCAGAAGAAGAAATGGCTATCAGAAATATTAGCCAAGACCTTGCAATTGAAGTGGAAAAGAAATATATTAAAAAGACCTTTGAAGAAATCATCCTGAAAGCATATCATGAATTCAAATTGGTCTTTGCAAAAGAATATTTTGACATATTACCATCTAGATATACTTGGGATCACACTATAGAGTTGAAGCCAACTCTAAGATGCATGCAAGAAATATTTACAATCTATCCTGTTCTGAACAAGCAGAGTTGGAGAAATTTCTAGACAAAGCAGATGTATTAGACCATCAAAATCACCAATGGCTTCTCCCTTCTTCATCAACAAGAAATCAGGAGAAACATGATGAATTCAAGATTACCATTGCCTCAATGAAATTATGATCAAAAATTCCTATCCACTTCCACTTATCTCAGAATTAATTGACAAACTCAAAGGGGCTAAATATTTCACCAAACTCGACATCAGATGGGGCTACAACAATGTCCATATCAAAGATGTGATAGCATGATGTTCAGTGTGGCAGTCATACCCAGGCTGTGTCTTCTCCACTCAAGAAGGACAGAATGGTGACAGAGGGTAGAGATCAGGAAAAAAGGCCAAAGCAGCCAGAAGCAACAGCAGTGACATTGAATAGGAAGTACTCAGACACATATAGGTCAAGTGATAGAAGGAGCACACAGCAGATGCCAAAGAAAGCTAACAAGATGGTGATGAATGGAAAGCAGTATTTATCATCAACAAAGGACTATTCAAGCCATTGGTCATGTTCTTTGGATTGACCAATAGTCCTGCTACTTTCCAAACCATGATGAACCACCTCTTCAGAGTCTTTATTGCAAAAGGAAAAGTTGTTGTATACATGGACAACATCCTTATCTTCACCAAAACACTTGAGGAACACAGACAAGTCATCACAGAAGTACTTGCAATACTACATGACAACAAATTATACCTGCTAAGAGTGGCCTATTGGATGGTCTTAGGGAAGGTGTGCAATAACTATACCCCTGGTAACAAGGTAGTTGGTACACACTTGATATGCATAGCAAATGTTCCTGATGACAATGAAGAGCAGGATCAATGATATAGTGATGAGGATGATACTGCCAATGACTGAATGAGGATCCAGAATGATGAGTTTATGATGTCTTAGCAACACTTATGATGAATTAGAGATCTTAGACTTAGTTCTTAGGGCTATGCATGAGATGAAGTGAGTTTTAGATCAAGCACAGTATATCATCATTTTTTCCTTTCTGTATCATTGTGTGACCTTGCTGCCTAGTGTCAGCCTCACACACTGTCAGGATACTGCTGGTTGGCCTTGAACCACTCTGTCTTCTTTGCAGGGGGGTGCTGTCAGGATGTACTTATTTTTCTTTTCATTTTATGATTTCTTTTATCTTAATTACTCAAAGATCTACAGAGATATCTTATCTCATCTTATCAGATCATTAGTAGATCTTATCACAATCATCTATGACTCATTTGTCATTTGTCATTGGGCTGCTTACTATACTCTTATGACTACATTTCCCACAGTCACTTATCGATGCTATGTAATGCTGTGCATCTTACTTACATATACCTGCCCTATAGTGACAGCATATGGTCTGTGCACTGATCTCATTAATATATATAGGGTACTCTTGTAACTTGTATTCTTTAGGTTCATACATCTGAGATATCCACTTATCCAGTGTGAATCATCTTGAGCATATTGTCTCATACCTTTGTCAATCCCCTCCTCTTACTCTTGTGACCTCACTGTCTAGTGTGTGCCTCACAGGTGCTCCAGGACCTCCTCAGGGTCATCACTTGCCTGGAAGTAGACCTGCTGCTCATTCTGACTGAGATGCTTGGCAAAAGTGTGTCCATTGTCTGGCCTAGCATAGACTGTATATCCATCCTCCCACAGTGAGTCTCCTCACAAAAGCCCTTGGGGTAACACTTGTTGCAATGCCATTGCTGGTTCTTATCCTTCTCCATGCAAGGAGATTTGACATGGTTGTTGATTTTCTCCTACTATACAATGCTGAGCACACTAATACATCTTGTGTATCTCTTTCTTTATCTCATCTTATTGGTATTGATTTGTCTCTTTACAGTTTGGGCTCCTTACTAACCCTATTTTGCCCCTACCATATCTTTCTTACCTCATCATCATACCACCTCAGCACTTCTGTATATTGCTGAGGTGAGTATCTTCTCCTCTCTCTTACCTCTCTTCTGACATACCTGCTTTATGCAGCACTCTCTTTCCTCTGTGTACCCTCTACCATCTGGTACACCTCTTCTCTCATATTATAGTGCACTTCCAATTCTGTTGTGCAGCTTGTCTTTGATCCCTCAGATGTAAGACCTCTGGACTGTTGTCCTCTTGGTTCATTTATCTCCACCTGGGCTCACAAGCCTATCTCTGCATTGTGATGTCCAATCTGCTGTTTTGCTACTTTGCCTATGTTTTGACAATGGTCAGGAGCACCACAGGGGCCATGAAGCATGTACTTGGTGACAGACTCATGGAGCTTTGGTGTTACAAGGCACTTGCTTTGGCACCTCATAATGCATTTTTTCTTTTTTCTTTTTCTTTATCTTACTTACTATGAGTGTAGTATTAACTACAGTTGTTGAGCTTAGCTCCAACTTATAGTAAGGACTCTATTTCCTTTCTTCCTTTATAGTACTTTAGTATTTACATACTGGAGTGTGAGCTTAGCTCCAAGTACTATAAAGCATCCTTCTTTCTCTTTTATCTTTCTTTATTTACTTATTTACACTAGTGTAAAACCTGTTGCATTGCAACATGGAGTAATAGGACATCATCTGAGAAAGTATACATAGCTTGTTGCAACAGAAACCATTTATAGACCAATTCCAATCTACATCATAACAGCATATCATCTATGACAGTATGCATAGTTGTAGCAACAGAGAATAAAAGGAGACAGTACTCTATCCATGTCCAATTTATATACCAATCCCAGTTCACAAACCAACACCAATTTCCAAATCCAAATCACCTCCTATCTGTCCTTCCATCATAAACCCTGTGCCATCACATAAGAGGGGAGAAAATAGATGAGCACAATATAACAGTGCAATTCAACAGTACAATTTACCAATCCAATACAGAAAACAATCTTGCCTGAACACTCCACTCCTTGTGTTGCTGCTGCTTCTTCTACACCACATTAAATAAGAAAATGGTGTATAGTCTGTTAGCAACAAAGCTCACCAAGGCCCTGGTAGAACATATTGTAAAACCTCAGGATACATCACATTCAAGGGTGATCCTCCCTAGGAACCCTGTTGCATTGCAGCATAGAGCAATAGGACATCACCTGTGAAGGTATACTGAAACAGAAAATAAAAGGAAATAGTACTCTATCTATCTACAGACCAATTCCAATTGCCTCTCCAGCTATAAAGTAAAGACCTATTGCATTGCAACATTCCTCACCAATGTCCCTGTCCTATCCCTGTCCCTGCCCTGTCCCTATCCATGTCCCTGTCCCTAGTGTAAAGACCTGTTGTGTTGCAACACCAAGTTATAGGGCATCATCTGTGAAAGTATATGTAGGTTGCTGCAATAGAAAATAAAAGGAAACAATAATACTCTATCTATCTACAGACCCAGTCCAATTCACAGTCCAATTCCAATTGCCTCTCCAGCTGTAAAGTATAGACCTGTTGTGTTGCACCATTGACTGAATAAGACATAATCAAATATTTATTTGTGTCATTATACATAAGTTGCAACAGACCTTGTCAATGTCCCTGTCCTGTCCCCATCCCTGTTTATTATAGCTGGCTATCAGCCATGAAAACACATATCCATACCCATACCCATACCCATACTCATACCCATATCCAGGCATACCTATTGGCAAAGCCTGTGTAGGTGCATTGTACTGACAATGATCACTCCTCATCCATGTCCCTGTCCATCAACACAGGGACTCTGCACCTGTGAAAGAGATGATTGTCAGAAAATAAAAGAGAAAATATGGTAATCAACATTGCCAAAGCATTTAAGTGTAGATGCATAATAATAGAAGACCAACATGATTGTACAGCTCAAGTACCCAGCCTATTTGCAAGCACAATGATATTCATTGATATAGTATCATGGTTCAATACAGAAATAACATAGCCTGAAGATTCTGCCCAACATGTTATTGTTTAAAAAGGCAGTATCAGCAGAACCCACCAAGAGGTTTGCAAAATGTCAAGATAGAACAAATACTTGTCACATTGCAACATCAACTAATAAGACATGACTACAGTTACATATATATTGCAACAGAGAATAAAAGGAAATAATGATAGATGTAAATAGAAGTGGATGAACAATAGGCACAAAGTTGAATATAATTGATAGTTCTGTTGTAGGGAAGGTGACAGTGATATGTGCTGTGCCAGGCTGAAGGGCTAAAACAACCACAACTACAACAGTTGCTGGAGGGTGTGAGTCATAAGATTCTCTAAACACCAGGGTAGGGAGAGTTTAGTAGTTAAGGGCAATCAATGTGATAGTGCAATGCAACCAGGGCAACAAATGAGAATGCAACTAGTGCAATAAATGGGTGATATGATGCAATGCAATGTAAAGGAGATCACAATGGAGACTAGAATGCAATGCAAAAGAGAACACAATGCAATGGAGACTAAAACATGATGCAAATGGAGAATGCAACACAATGGAGAATGATGCAATCACAATGGAGAATGCAGCACAATAATAGACACAACCTATGAGGAATGCACACTTGCTTGAATTGAGATACAGAGGGAGGATCAGAACACACTTTTTCATGAGGGACTCAGATGGGGAATGTCAGGCTGCTATTATTTTCCCTATTTTTCTCTTCATTTTCCTCTATTTTCTTATGTCTCTATTGTCATAGATCTTACAATCACTCCTGATCTATTGAAGCGATTCCCACAGTCATGCACTCTTTCTCTTCATCTTTATCAGCCAATGACACATATGTCATCCAATCTCTGATCAACCCATTCCATATTTAGTTATGATATGTTTTCTCACCATTGCTGCACATGCTCACCAATCCTTCTCACACCTACTGTGGAGTATCACCAATCACTCTCACAGTTGCTGCAGAGCCTCAGTCAGCACTGACACATCCTCTCTATTATTAGATATGACATCATTACTATAGTTTCTCATTCTCTGGCCCTATACTGTACTGCATGGTCTGTGCATGCTCCAGGGTACTATATATACATAGGACTCCTAGCAGTTTATTCCCCAGTTCTGATCATCTGGGATATCCACTAGGTACAGTACAAGTTCTCCTCTCTCTTTACTATATGCTAATATATCTGGGATATCCACTAGTCTAAGTGTGATCGTCCTATTCGTTATTTTAGCTTTTCTTCAGTTGTTCAGCTTTGACATGGCATCGGCCTCACAGGGAAGAGATGTCAAATCATGGGCCAGGGGAAATCTATTTTTTTCTGATGGATGACATGCCATCTAAATACAAGTCTAGCTCCAAGGCTGGAGCACAACAAAACAGAAAATTTACAGTGCAGGGTCAATCATAGGGAGTATTGGAAATGAGGAGTCTAGATGTGACAAATAAAGTATCATACTAGAATGGCTGAGCAAAAAGGGAAAAGTGCCAATCACACCAAATGCTGACTTCACAACTTGTGACTCCATGGACCATGTCTCTGCCTATGTGTCTTATCAGTCCTGCTCCTCATCAGCTGAACCCTGTCCTATAGTCCAATGCCTAAGCAAATGCACAATTGATGTGATTGTGGATGATTGTCATGTGTGGCACATTAATGTTGCTGTGTTCACCTGATGTCACTGATGGTTGTTTTCTGGTGTTACATGCATGTGATGCTCATCAACAGTTTCTATGTGAGTTGAAGATGAATGAAAGAAAAGAAAAAGAGGGCATGATGTTCATCTGCCAGCATGCACCAGTGCAGTGTTCCAAGAATGAGCCAGGTGTGCACAGTGCAGTGCACATGTGCAGGAGGAATGTGTGGAGGTCCAAGCAGTGGCCACATGGGTGAGGAGCAGTGGCCACACTCTTCATACAGTGGCACAGGCAGGTAGGGGGCTGTGCACTGTTGACACAGCAGCAATGTGGCTGTGTGGGTGGGCACAGGAGGACAGATGTACCAGTCACCTGCATCATCTTGAGTGGACACAGGCAGGGTGGGTGGCCAGGTGGTGGCCATGTGCTGTTTGTACAGTGGTGGTGCAGGTGGATAGAGGGCTGTGTGCTGTTGACACAGTGGTGACACAGGCACACAAGTAGGCACAGGAGAAAGGACATACCAATTGCCCACATTGTCTTGAGTGGATGTGGGTGGCAGGTGAGTAAGCTGTCATGCTGTGCTGGTATGGCAGTGGCATAGGTGCAAATGTGGGCACAGCATCCTGAGGTGGGAGGTGGATAAGTAAGGGAAAGTCTGTGTGAGAGAAGACATACCAATAGCCCATGCCATCTTGAAAGGATGTGGGCAGTGAGCAGTGAGCAGGCAAGTTGCTGCACTGTACTGGTACAGTGGCAGCATGGGAGGAATGGTGTGTGGCTGCAGGGTCAGATAGTCTGTGGGGATAGCACATTGAGTCAGCTCCTGCATGCAATTTGCTTTTTGTTATAATAAAAAAGATAAATAGCAGCACATGGTAGTGGTGAACAGCCAGCACTGCAGCACATAGCAGTGGTGAGCAGCCAAGTGGATGCAGTGTGGTGTAGAAGCTCAGGTGTGATGAGCAGCCAGGACATGTAGCATGGGGGCAGTGTGCAGCAGTGCAAGTGGTTGTAAAAAAACCAGGATGTACCACACACCACACCAGGGGAGGATGGTCTATGTAGTGGCACTTTGGACACAAAAAAACCATGTGTCAGCTGCATTACAGGCCATTTTTCCCTAATATGGGACTGCTTACCAACTGACCCCCCATTCTTAAGTAGATGCTCAGGCATATACCAAGTACTGCTGGAAGAGCTTGCCACTGTGGAAGATGATGTCTGCCTCATTGTGTCTGGTGAAGGCATGGTATGCATAGTAGCAGTGCTGGGAGACATTCTTGCAGTGCATCTGACCACCTGGACCTGGCTGTGATGGTATGTTGAGGTGGATGCCAGAGTCACCTTTGGGGAAGAGGAGGACATAATGCAGTGGGGAATAGCTGTGGTGCAGATGACTGATCCTCCTAAGGCTACCTCCATGCATGCACACAACAATGTCATGATACAAGTCCACCTGTTGTCCTTGACTCCCAGGAATGATGGCAGCAATCTCCTTTGCAGTGGGAACATTTTATCTGTGCAGGTCTGTGTTGGGATCCACAGTGATGCAAACACCCACATTGACCTGCTCTTCTGGAGCCTTGTCCTTGAGGATCTCATGAGCTTGCCTGTACATGTTGATGTAAGGGTTGTTGGCAAGCAGCATTGTGTGGAGATCCAGCATGGTGGATGGGTCAAGGTTAGAGTTGTTGGCCAGGTGTGCATTGATAGCATCATCAGGATCAAGGACATAGAGCTGAGCATAACATGATGTGACTCCAGGAGGGCCCCCATCTTGTGATGAAGGGAACCATGGAGGCTGAATGCATAAGGCCCAGACCCAGCAAGCACAGCATCATTTACATTTGCAGCAACAGATGTGAATGCAAATGCAGCATTATATTGTTCCTGAACCTCTTTGCAAGTGGATCACTACCCTTCAATAGCTTAGAAAGAGTGGGTAGTGGCTGAGCAAAGGGAAGGAGCTGGATCTGGCCCTGCAGATGGCACATGCAAAGTGGGGATGGATGTTGTCAACTTCTCAGACAGGAAGTGAAGAGCATGACAATGAGGGCACTGGACATTCATTGGACCAAGGTCATGGCAGTGTTCAGGCTCATAATATTCCTGACAGCTAAAGGGGATGGGGAGTGGGGGAGGTGCAGGAGGCTGTGGCTGATCCATTTCTGGTCCATTTTGCTGAGGCTGATGATGTTGAGACATTTGGATATTAAAGTCTACATCCTGGGCATGCTCCTGAGATAGCTGCTGGTGCTGATGCTGGTGCTGGGGTGCTTGCTGTGCCTGTTCTCCAGTTTGCTCCTCCTAGAAGAATCAGTACAAATGAGCCCATGATCAAATTTAAATATATATATATTATAATTACTGACCTGTGCTGGCTATTGTAAATGTGCTGCTGCTGTTTGAGGCACTTGCTTAGGCACCTCATAACAGTTTTCTTTTTATTTTTTCTTCTACCTTACTTACTATTAGAGTGTAGTTTCAGTACAGCTGTGAGCTTAGCTCCAACTCTTATAGTAAGGACTCTATCTCTTCACCTTTACAGTACTATAGTATTCTTATACTTGGCTGTGAGCTTAGCTCCAAGTACTGTAAAACTATACAATTAGCAAGGACTCAACTTATCTCACCTTTGTTTACCTTTGTTTATCTTTCATTCACTTCACACTTGTGGCTACTTTACTTAGCTCACTGTGGACACATCTCAGGTCACATGATCTCATTGATTGCTGCACAATCATTGTTGATCTGTGAACCTTAACTGCTTGAACCATCTTTAGAATATCTCAATTTGTATAAGTGATTGAAAGCCTGGTGGTCATAAAGCCCAGTCTTGTCAACTTTGCAATCTAGGGATTCTCCACACTGCACTTGATCTAAGCTTGCCTTCATCTCAGTTCATAAACCCTAAGAACTAAGTCTAAGATCTCTAAGTCACTAAGCATCACTAAAGACATCCTACACTCATTAATCCGGATCCTCATATAGTCATTGGAGCAATCATTCTCATCACTATCTCATAGATCCCACTCCTCATCATCACCAGGAACATTTATGTTGCTTACTACAATAATCTTGTTACCAGGAGTACCTCATTAACAAATCCATAAGACCATTGAATAAGCTGTTCTTAGCAGCTGCAATTCCCTGTGGATTTTCTGTGATGACTTGCTGCTCCAAGACCTGATGTAATGATATAAATCCAGATTAGATTGTGATCAGATTTTATGCACATATATTACTGACCTGTACATGACCCTCCTGCTGTTCTCCAAGATTGCTTCTGTGATCCCAGATTGATTTCTCTCAGCTGCAGCCTGTGCTTTGCACTGATTTACCTGCTCAGCATGACACTGTTCAAAGCCCTGATGCAATTGTTGATCATGATTGGTGTGCTGCTGCTGCTGCTGCTGCTGCTGTAGTGGATTGACAGGTCCAGGAACCCCAGGATGCCCTTGAACAGGGATTGGTGGATGGTGTCAGGCACCATTTATGACACATTTATTCCTTTATTCATTTTACTTTCTTTACTGTTCTTCTTGATATCTGATTAGATATGATCCCTTATCTTCATCTTGTCTTGATCACATCTAATTATATCACTTACAGTTTCTACAGGTCTAGACTATGAGGTCATACCATGAGGTAGCTGCATGGTACTATACTTACTGTGGTATTGTACTCTCTGACCTGCCCTTGGCTTACTGCACTGGTCTGCACAATAGCTAGGGGTGTATAGGCTTAGTGAGTATAGCTGAATATACCCAGCTTGTTATGGCTGGATATCCTCTTCTTTTAGTGTGAACTATTAGTTGAGTGTGCCTGGTCTCCCTTATGGGATATATGCAGACTCCAGTCTCATAGCATCCTCATGCTGGATCTCAGCATTTTGATTAGCAGCAGGTGTTACGAGGCACTTGCTTTGGCACCTCGTAACGTGCATTATTTTCTGCTTCTTTTCTTTTCTTTTCTTTTATCTTACTTACTATAGTAAAGTGTAGTATTATTACTACAAGTGTGAGCATAGCTCCACTTTACTTAGTAAGGACTCATTTTCCTTTTCTCTTTTATAGTACTTAAGTATTTACATACTTAAGTGTGAGCTTAGCTCCAGGTACTATATTAGACTTATCTTTTTCTCTTTATCTTTCTTTTATTTATTATAACATTTACTTGCTAAGGACTATTACTATACAATTAGCAAGGACTCCCTTTTCTCGCTCTTATTTACCTTTGTTTACACCTCGTTCATTTCGCGCTAGTGGCTGAGCCACTAATATCACATGGATGCGTACTTACTGCACTTTACTGCACATTCTCATTTACTTACTGTGCTTTACTGCGCAACTTTGCTATAGTTAGATCACTAGTTTGGTATAAATAGTTGACAAACTGGCGGTCTTAAACCCCAGTCTTGTCAACTTCACAATCTAGGGATTCTCCTTACACTGCGCTTGAACTAAACTCGCTATAACCTCGCATCTCTCTCAGAACTAAGTCTAAGAACTCTAAAAGTCACTAAGACCTCTTACGCTAAGTCAAACTGGATCCGCATATTGTTATTGGTGGAATCATCCTCATAACTATATCATTAATCCCCTTCTTCATTGTCATCTGGAATCTCTATTACATTCATCAAGCCAATATCCGAACCTTAGTTACCAGGAGTAACATTTTAGATCTTCCCTAAGATCGTCCAATAGGCTGCTCTTAGCAGCAGGCAGTTCTAGACTGAAAAGATTATGAAATGTCAGCAAAGAATAAAATAAAATATTAAAATTGAAACAGACATACCCAGGCAATGCATCATGTTGGGTTTGAGGACTCTGGTTGGCAGAAGGTAGTTGTACACTGAAAAGATGATGAAATAAATTTTAGCAAAGAGAAAATGAGAAGCAAAAAACTGAAGAGACATACCCAGGCAATTGACCACCATGTTGTTGCATATTTGGGGATGGTGGCCAGTATTCAAGAGGTCCAGGACTGAAAAGTATATAATTTAGAGAAGCATGATGCAATCAAATCAGCAATAATGAAATACCTTGAATTGTTTTTTATTTGAAAAAGAAAGGCAGCTGTAAATAAAACCAAGAGCCAGAGCCAGAGACAGAGATAGAGTTGCCAGATCCTCCACACACCCACTATAGTCACAGTCAGAGGAAATCACTGCAAGGCAGTGTCAGATCACAATGCTTATGCCTTTATTGTGAGGCTCATGCTAGACAGCAAGGTCACAAGAGTAAGAGGAGGAAGGGATGAAAGGATGAGGCAATACACTTAGGATGAAGTCATGCTATCAGGCAGATATCCCAGATGTATAAAGCTAAGGAATACATGCTATAGAAGTGCCCTATATATACTCAAGAGATTGGCACACAGACCATGTGCTGTCACTATAGGGCAGGCATATGTAAGTAAGATGTGCAGCATCTGTGAGAAGTATCAATAAGCAATGTGCAGCATTGCATAGCATCAGTAAGTATCTGTGGGAAATGTAGTCATTGTGGTACAGTAAGCAGTCCAATGACTAGATGGATATGTATCATAGATAATCATGATAAGATCTACTACTGATCTGATAAGATGAGATAAGATATCTCTAGTAGATCTTATGTGATAAGAGTAAAAGAAATTGTAAAATGAAAAGAAAAATAAATGCATTCTGACAGCCACTTTGATGATGTGCTGTGCACTGTGCCACATCAATATATGTGTGGTACTTGCACACACACTGCACCACACTGCCCTACATGCAGTATGCACACAATTGTAGTGGAGTTGCATAAGCAAGGATAACCATGTGGCATTTTTAACTAATAACCATGCTCCCATTCTTGTAGTGAGATGTGGGATCATTTACCAATCCTAGTCCCATAATAGAGAAAAACAGTGTGTAAGGAGGTCAATTTGTGGTTCAGATAGTGGTGCTACAAAGACCATCCTCCCCTCATGTGGCACACAGTGCACAGCAGTGCAGCATGCATGCAGCAATGTGGTATGCACACAGAAGTGTGGTGCAGCATGCCAGCATGGTGCTGCATGTTGAAATCTGGGCAGGGCTGCAAATGGAGAGAAGACCATGATTAAGCAAGTGGGCATAGAGCCCAAAACAGATTGTGATAGCAAAGAGGGACAGAGCCTATCAGAACAAGAGTAGAGGGCAAAGCAGCCACATCTGAGATATAAGGGATGATGTGTATGACAGAATGGGAGGTACACAGAGGAAGAGGGGCACTGCATGGAGCAAGTATGTCAGAAGAGGGTTGAGAGAGAAGAAGAGATACTCACCTCAGCAACATGCAGAAATGCTGACACTGATGTAAAGAAGATATGGTAAGAGCAAGATAGAGTTGAAGAGGAGCTCAAACCATATTTCTTATGTCTCTATCATCATAGATCTTATAATCACTCCTGATCTGTCAGAGCAATTCCCACAGTCATGCATTCCTTTTGTTTGTCTTTATCGACTGATGACATGCCAGTTGTCCAACCTCTGATAAGCCTGCTTATGAAGTAGTTATGACTCTTTTTCTCACTGTTACTGCAGAATCTTACTTATTGTTCCCACCCTTACTGCAGAGTGCTTACTTATTGTTCTCACAGTTGCTGCACTTATTGTACAGCACTGACACATCCCTTCTATTATTAGCTGTGACCTCATCTCTCTTTGTTCTCATATTCTGGCCCTATTGTGTATAGCATGGTCTGTGCACTGGTTCCAATACTATAAATACAGTAGTCCACTTAGTGTTTTATCCCCAGTTCTGATCATCTGGGATATCCACTAGGTGCAGTAGCCTCTAGTCCTTTCTTGTCTTACCTTACTGACTATATATCTGGGATATCCACTAGCTTTGAAGCATGATTCATCCTTTGTTTGTTTTAGTTTTTTCTTCAGTTGTTCAGCTTCAACATTAGCATTGGCCCCACACTGCCTTTGTTTTATCCTTGTTTATCCCTCATTCACTTCACACTTGTGGCTACTTTACTTAGCTTACTATGGACATGTCTTAAGTCACATGACCTTGTTGATTGCTACACAATAATTGTTAATCAGTGTACTTTAACTACTTGTACTATTTTTAGAACACCTAGTTTTGTATAAGTCATTGAAAGCCTGGTGGTCTTAAACCCCAGTCTTGTCAACTTTTTATTAATCTAGGGATTCTCCTATACTGTGCTTGACCTAAGCTCACTACTGCCTCACACTATCCTCTAAAAACCAAGTCTAAGACCTCTAAGTCACTCTAAGCATTGCTAAGACATCCTAAACTCATCACTCTGAACCCTTGTTTAGTCATTGGTAGTATCATCCTTATCACTATCTTGTTGATCCCACTCTTCATTGTCATCAGGAACATTTACTATGCCTATCAAGTGCACAACAACTACCTTGTTACCAGGAATATAGTTATTGCAAACTTTCCCTAAGACCATCCAATAGGCTGCTCTTAGCACTGCCCCAGGTGTGCATAGTTATGCATTTCATGTACATGCACACCACACACAGCATACTCAACACCACTTTTGGGCCTGTGGAACTCAGCTGTGCTGGCCCATGCAGCATGAGCCATGTCATCTTTGTTGATTGCAATGCATCCCCCTCCCATCCTCCTTGCATCCTGCTCACTGACATGTCCAGAGTGTGATGATACCCTGGAAAGTGCTCACCTGTCACAACCATGCATGTTGACTGGATGCACATGTCTGTGGTTGCATGTATGCACTAACTCCTGGCCACAGTGGACATGCCTACATTGCTCCATGGGCATGTGCAGATCCCAAACCTGTGGTGGCTGATCCACTACCCCATGCACAACTGACCATTCACATCATGACTTCTTTTGGCTCCAGGGTCACATGCATAACATCTTCAACAGCATGAACTGTATCCTTATGGACTGGATGTCATCCAACTCTTGTGCATGCTCTGTGTCATCATCCACACCATGTGGGCATGCTCTTTGTGTATGCACACACTGTGTGTGATGTGCTCCATCCCACATTTGGGCCCAGGAAGTGTAAACAGGCAGAGGGGCAAGCAATCTTGATTAAGATGCTAGTAAACAGGAGGGTGGTGACAAGTCCAATGGCCCACATGGTGGGCAGAACAAGGAAGAGAAGGGGGAGAGCAATATCTAGCAGAGAGAGAGACAATGTGCACCAGAGGGGTACACAGAGTAGACAACAAGCTGCACAGAGGCATAGGTAAGTCAGAGATAGAAAGATGCAGAGTAGGGGAATACCCACCTCAGCTGTGGTGCAGATAAGCTGAGGTGGGAAGATGACAGAGGGGAAAAGATATAGCATAATGACAATAAAGTTAGAGAGGAGTTACAGCTATGTGAACAAAGAGGTTCCCAATTGGGGTAAGATGAAGTAATGAACATGTGATAGTTAACCAGCACAAGAAGTGGCTGGTTATAGATGATATGGGATGAAGAAAGATAAGGAGGACAGCAATAAGATATACACACAAGCACATACTATCATGGTCAGCATTGTGGAATAATCATAGATTCCAACAGGAAGCTGAGCTAGCACATGCCAGCAGATAGACATCAAGCACTTCTTTTCCTTTCATTCTTTCATCTTCAACTCAAATAGGACACAACTTCCCCACAACATGACAAGTAACATGGTCTCAGCCAATGTAATGTATATGTTCTGTCAACAGAACTATTAATCACATTGAAGTTTGTGTCTATTATTCATCTACCTCTGTTTAGATCTAGCATTGCTTCCTTTTATTCTCTGTTGCAACATATATATACAATTGTAATCATGTCTTATCAGTTGATGTTACAATACAACAGGTATTTACTCTTGACATTTTGCAAGCCTCTTGGTGAGTTCTGTTGATACTATATTTTTAAACAATAACATGTTGGGCAGATTCTTTGTCTGTATTCAATCTGTAAGTTCTACTGTTGAATGCTACTGTATCCATGATATTTTCTCACCTCCTGTATCTGTGGCTACATGGGTCCATGGGGTTGCCAGTCTACAATATAACCATACTTTTGATGTTTCTGTTTTGCTTTTTGTTTTCACAATTTAAGGGGTGCTTTTTTTGTCTTTCTATCCATTTGTAATCTACAATACTACAATTGTGTGATAACCAGTGATGATCACTAGGGATGGGGACAGGGATAGGACAGGGACATTGGTGAGGAATGTTGTAACTCATGTATAATGCCACAGATAAATATTTGACTATGTCTGATTTAGTTAATGTTGCAATGCAATAGGTTTACTTCATAGCTGGAGAGGTAATTGGAATCAGTCTGTAGGTTGGGATTGGTCTATATATTGGACTTGGTCTGTAGATAGATAGGGTACTGTTTCCTTCTAACTTATGTTGTAACAACCTATGTATGCTTTCACAGATTATGTCCTATTATGCCATGTTGCAACACAACAGGTTTTTACACTAGTCAATATAATAATGGGACTAGGAATGGCAACATGTGGTTTTCTCATGTCTGAAGCACTGCTACACAAAAAGTTGTCCCCTGGTGTAGTGTGCTGTGCATGGCAGCATGGCATGCACATGGCAGTGTGGCACTGTGTAGCAGCATGTCCACTCACACTGCTATTCACTGCCCCCATGCTGCATGTCCTGGCTGCTCACTACTGCCATGTACTGCATGTTGATGCATCTCTAGTCTTACTAATCTCCTCCTTCCTTTTTCATCTCCCTACTGTACACACATGTACATGCTCACACATATACATACACACATACTCCTGTTTATAGTCTCTTGGTCTGTGCACTACAGTACTTACTTTAAGTAGACTGTTGTGCCATTGTATACAATAAGAACTATTTTAGTTCCTCCTGCACATATGGCCTGTGTTTCACAGGTTATGGGCCCTGCCTGGGCTATCTGTGTCTCACTTGCACTCACTCTCATACTCATCTTCACCATTCTCCACTCTCACTCTTACATTGCTCTATCCCTACTCCTTGCACACCTCATACCTTCTGCCCACTCAGCCTCCATTCCTAAAATCAACATCACTCTCAAGGGTGCAGAAAACTACAAACAATGGGCCAACATTGTGAAATCCACACTCATCATGGGCCTATGGCACACCATCTCAAAGGCTCATGTTATCCCCATCCTTGCAACTTGAGAAGTAGAAGGCAGACTCCCCACACAACACATCACCAACAAAGATGAAGTAGCCACTTAGGATCACAATAACAATGTCACCAAAGTTGTCATCTCAATGCATTGCAGAACACAACCCATGGCAATGATTGCTAGTGACACCATGACTGTGCAATATGCATGGGATGGTCTTCAGGAGGTTTATGGAAAGCAGACCATAATCACAGCTTTTGTTGACTTTCAAGCTCTCTTTACCAGCAAATATGACATCATCTCTCTATTGGCAACATCTGTGGATGCATTCTGGATGAAGAAGCTTGAATGAAACCATGCTCTACCCTTGCTGCCTTCTCCCAATCATCCTCTGGAACCACTCATTGCAACACCTTTTTCTGTTCCCACTGCAAATGCAAGAACCATACAGTCAATAACTGTTGGGCTTTGCATGGTATGCCCAACAATGTTAAAGCTTGGTTGGAGAAGAAGGGGAGGGAGAAGGTAAAGGGGCAGGGGATGGTGGACCTAGTAGCATGCTGAATCATATGTCTTCCTCAGCTACCAATGATGAGCATCACTAACATGTAATGCCAGAAAACAACCATCAGCAACATCAGGCAAACACAGTGACATTAATGCACTGCATGTGACAATCATCCACAGCCATGCATTTGTTTAGGCATTGGACTATGGGACTGGGTTTGGCTGACAAGGAGCAGGATTGATAAGCTGCATAGGCCAAGACGCAGTCCATAGAGTCACAAGTCATGAAGTCAGCAACTGGTGTGATCAGCACTTTTCCTATTTCACTCATCCATTATAGTATGATATTTCATTTGTTCATATCCAGACCACCTCATTTCAAATATCCCTATGATTGACCCTACATTGTAAAATATCTGTTTTGATTTGTTGTGCTCCAGCCTTGGAGCTAGACTTGTATTTAGATGGTGCATTGTCCATCAGAAAAGAAGAGATTTCCCCTGCCCACAATTAGACTTCTCTTCCCTGTCCAATTCCATTTGCAAAAAAGTGCATTCTGATCTTCCCTTCATGTGTCTCACTATCAAGAAAGTGTGCATTCCTCATAGGTTGCATCTATTATTGCATTGTATTCCCCATTGCATTGCATTGTGTTCTCTATTGTGTTCTCCCTTGCATCACATTGCATTCTCTTTATTGCATCATATCACCCATTTGTTGCCTAAGTTGCATCACACCATCACACTTATCACTCTTAACTACTAATTCTCTCTACCTTGGTGTCTAGTGAATCTTACAACTTGCACCCTCCAGCAACTGTTGTGGTTGTGGTTATTATTCCCCTTCAGCCTGGCATGGCACTTATCACTGAATTCAATGCTTGCTATTATAAGGGCCATGGCCTATGGATGCTTGATTCTGGATGTACAGACCATATCTCACCACATTGCACCAATTTCTCTTCCTATACTCCTGTTACCCTGCAATCAGTTATCATTGGTAATGGCTCAGCTATTAGCTGCCTTGGTCAAGGGGCATGCACACAGCAACACAGTCTCCCTGATGGGACCATTGTCTCTCTGTCACTTTCTGGCATACTTCATGTTCCCAGGGCCAGTGGCCAGTTCCTGTCCATTAGCAAGCTGGATAGCCTTGGTTTTCACATCACCTACGAAGGTGGTTGTTGTCAGGTCACAAAAGGCAATCATATTTACAGCATTGGATTCCTTCAGGACAGGACATACTGGCTCACTCTTTCCCCTGCCCTGTCTCTCCACACTCTTGGAAGCCCCTCTGTGCATCTTTGGCATGAATGTTTGGGACACCTGTCTGAAGAGGCCATTTTCCATATCACTTCTTCTCAGTTGTCCAAGTTTTCTGCACCCTCCTCTTCTGATGTTTCTACTGCCTGCACCAGCTGCTTGCAAGGGAAGTTTCCCAGATCATCCTTTCACCTATTGTGTTTGTGTGCCACTGAAGGACTTGGCTTGGTCCATTCAGACCTTGTCAGGCCTGTCAGCATTGCATCCATCAGATCTTACCACTTGTACTTCACCACCTTTCTCGACAACTTCTCAGGTTTTGGCATAGTGTACTTTCTTTGCTGCAAGGATTCTCTGGTGTGCTTGAGCACTACCTTGCTTGTGTCCACACCCTTTTTGGCTGGTGGCCTAAGTCTCTCCATATGTACAGAGGGGGGGAATACATACCTGGATCTGTATCAGTTCTTTTGTGTGATAGGGGTATAGCTCACCAGCTCACCATTCCCTATTCTCCACAACAAAATGGCCATGCTGAGCATTGGAACTGCTCCATTTTGGATCGTGCTCTCAGTCTTCTCAACCACATGGGCCTGTCATCAGGGTTCTGGGAGTATGCAGTCCAGGTTGCAGTACACACCTACAATCTCTTGCTGGTCCAACACCTGCAATGGCAAACCCCTCAATCTCTGTAATTGCCTGCTGCCACTCCTCCCAACATCTTGCACTTGTATGTTTTTGGGTGCCATGCGTGGGTGAAGATCCCCAATCACCAGCAAGGGAAACTTGATCCAAAGTCACACCCACTCACCTTTATTAGTTACAAAGCCAGGACCAAAGGCTGGCTTTTCTGGAACAAATTCACCATGTGCTGCATCACTAGTCATGATGCCATCTTCCAGGAAGATGTTTTTCCATCCCTAGAGGCCATGACCACACCCACTGTCCTCAATGTTTTTCCTCTGGCTCCTACTCCTGGGCCAGCATCCAACTCAGATGACAGTGATGTCAACTTGGATGGAAGTGATGATGACAGTCCTGCTGACAATGATGCCCCTGCCAGCACCATTGCCCCTGCCTCACCCAATGTTCCTCCAGTACTGCATGACTCACCTCCAGTGGGGCCTGTGGACACTTTGCCCATCACTCTTCCATGTGCACCTCCTCCCACTGCTCCTCCACCACACATACATGCCTGATGGTCTGAGTGTCATGTTCACAGCCTGGACCCACCACTCTTGCTGCCCTGGCACAGCACCTCTGCATCTTCACCCAGTCATACATGGCCCCCAGTGCATCTTGTTGATGAAGACTACCCCATTCTTCATCATTTGCAACATGCCATGTGCCATCTTGTTCATTTTCATGACAGCACATACAGTCTATGTGAGTTCATTGACATCCTCCGTGAAGGGGGGGTCTCAGAGGATGACAATGATGAGGTTTTTGCCATGCCTCATGGGACACCTTTGATCTCTGCCATCCTCTCTCATGCTGTATCACATGACCCACTCACCCTGAAACAAGCATTATCCAGCCCTGACTCTGACTCCTGGTGGACAGCTTGCAAAGAGGAGCTCTTGTTGCTATCCAACCTCTGGACTTGGCAGCTTGTTGACCTTCCACCTGGACACAACATTGTGGGAAACAAATGGGTGTTTAAACACAAGGCAGATGGTCACTACAAAGCATGCCTGGTTGCCAAAGGGTATATGCAGGTCCATGGTGTTGATTACAATGAAACATTCTCCCCAGTCACATGGTTTGAATCCTTATGCACCCTCACCATTGCTGCCCTTGAAGACTGGGAGGTCCATTCTATGAATGTCAAGTTGGCATTCCTCAATGGTGACCTGGACAAGGAAGTATACATGAAACAACCTCATGGGTTCATAGTACCAGGCACTGAAGGGAAAGTCCATCACCTGTCCAAAGCCATTTATGGCCTAAAGCAAGCCTCTTGCCAATGGCACCACAAGATGCATGGACCACTCCTCAATCTATCCTTCACATGCACATACTCTGACTCCAGCATCTATGTTTCCACCTCCTCCTCCAAACCACTAATCATCATCCTCTATGTTGATGATATCACAGTCCTCAGAGGGTCTCTAGACAAAGTTGATGGTTGTAAAGTGCTATTGAAATTGCTCTTCCAGATGACCAACTTATGAGAAATCAAATCCTACCTCAGTCTCCATGTCACATGAGATTGTGCACAATGTGTCCTGGAGATTGGTCAGGAAGCATACATCCTTGACCATCTAGATCACTTCCTCCTGGACAATTGCAATCCAATGACCACACCCTTGCCACCAGGTTCCTCACCAGTCAAGGCAACTGATGACTATGCCACTGACCACTCCCTTTGTGTAGAATATCAACAACTCATTGAGTCTCTACTCTATGCCACTATTGTATCATGCCCTGACATTGCCTTTGTGGTCATGAAGCTCTCACAATTCCTGTCCAACCCCCTTCCATCTCATCTCACCTTGGGCTGTCACATTCTTCACTACTTGAAGGGGACTCTACACCATCACCTACAGTATGGTGGTTGCCAAAATGCAGGTGTGATTGGATACTCAGACTCTGATTGGGCAGCAGATTGTGATGACAGGAAATCAGTTGGTGCATATGCTTTCTTGCTTGGTGGAGGAGCCATAGCCTGGTCCTCAAGGAAACAGCACACTGTCTCCCTCTCTTCAACAGAGGCTGAGTACATGTCCCTCTCACAAGCCACTGCACAAGGAATGTGGTTGTGATCCTTATTGCACAAAATTGGTTTTGGTTTTCCTTCCTCCCTTTTACTATATGGTGACAATAAAGGATCAGTTGACATTGCCACTAACCCAGTCATTACTCATGGCACCAAACACATTGACATCCATCACTATTGCATCCAGGACTGTCTCACTTCTGGTTCTATATCTGTTCACCATCTGCCCTCTTTGCTTGTCACCACTGACATTTTGATGAAACCTCTGTCCCTTCTACTTTTTTCTGTACATCAGTCTGGTCTTGGACTAGTTGAGTGTGTTCCCAGTAAGGGGGGGGTGTTGATGCATCTCTAATCTTACTAATCTCCTCCTTCCTTTTTCATCTCCCTACTGTACACACATGTACATGCTCACACATATACATACACACATACTCCTGTTTATAGTCTCTTGGTCTGTGCACTACAGTACTTACTATAAGTAGACTGTCATGCCATTGTATACAATAAGAACTATTTTAGTTCCTCCTGGGCATATGGCCTGTGTTTCACACTGCATCCATAGGCTGCTTGCCAGCTTCATCATGCCTAGGCCTCTACCACCACACTGCATGCACTTGGCTGCTCAACATTGTCATCACACCTGACCCCTGACCTCTGCGCTGCATGTGCTGGCTGTTCATCACCACCATAAGCTGCATAGCCTGTCTGTTTATCTTTTTATTATAACAAATTGCATGCAGGAGTTGACTCATATGCATATCCCCACAGAATATCTGGCCCTGCAGCCACAAACCCTCCCTCCCATGCTGCTGCTGTACCAGTGCAGCATGGCAGCTTACTCACTGCCCACATCCACTCAAGATGACATGGGTAATTGGTACATCCCTTCTCCTGTGCCCACCTGTGCACCTGTGTCACCACTGTGTCAATAGTGCATTGCCCCCTATCTGCCAGCACCACCACTGCACAATCAGTGCACAACCACCTCCTGCCCACCCATGCCACTGCTGTGCCAATACAGCATGGCCACCACCTCCTTGCCCACACCACTGCTGTACCAGCACAGCATGGCAACTAGCCCACCTACCCTGCCCACATCCACTCAAGATGATGTGGACAATTGGTACATCCCTTCCCCCATGCCCACCCACACACCACCACTGTGTCAACAGCATGCAGTCCCCTACCACCCATGCCACCACTGTACAAACAATGTGCAGCCACTATGACCCCACCCAGACCACCATGGAACTATCAGTGGGTCACCACCACCTTGGCCACTGTCAGGCTACCTTTTATTCCCTCTATTTTTCTCTATATTTTTCCTATTTTTCTTATATCCCTATTGTTAAATATTTCACAATCACTCCTGATCTATTGATGTGATTCTCACAGTCATGCATTCCTTTTGTCTGTCTCTATCAGCCAATGACACATATATTGTCCAATCCCCAATCAGCCCAGTTATGAAGTAGTTATGACTCATTTCTCACAATTACTGTGGTTGATCACTCAACTTTCTCACACCTGCTGTGGAGCACCACTAATTCTTCTTACACTTACTGCAGACATCAGTCATCCTCTTTCTTATTGGTTGTTATTGTTAATTCTACTGTGCAGCCCTTGCTAGTTCATATGCCTGCCCTAGAGTGCTGTACTATATATACTATATGACTCCTAGCAATATTCCCCAGTTCTGATCATCTGGGATATCCACTAGGTACAGTAGCATCCCTTCTCTTTTGTTCTACTTAGCTAATTATATATCTGGGATATCTGCTAGTTTAAGCACAATTGTTTTGGCCTTTTCAGTTGTTTGGCTTGACCTAGTGTCAGCCTCACAGCCACCCACACTGCCACTGTACCAGGACACTGTGCCCACACATGCACCTGTGCCACTGCTGTACTAGCACATTGTGGCAGGTTTCTGGCTCACTGCCTGTGTGGATTGGTATGGACCTCCCCTTCTGTGCCAATCTACACACCCACATCACTACTGTGTCAACAGTGTGCAGCCCCCTACCTGCCTGCACTGCAGCCATACAAACAGTGCAACCACCTCCTTGCACATGCCACCACCACACAGTGTGCCATACATCCCTCCTGCCCACATACACTGCACTGCATACACCTGGCTTGCACTCAGAAAGCTGCATTGGTGCACTGGCAGATGAACATCATGGCCTCTTGTTCCTTTCTTTCTTTCATTCATCCTCAACTCACATAGAAACCCTCAACTTCCCTACAACAGAACTATCAATCATATTCAACTTTGTGCCTATTCTTCATCCACTTCTGTTTGCATCTATCATTGCTTCCTTTTGTTCTCTGTTGCAATGCAACAAGTATTTACTCTATCTTGACATTTTGCAAACCTCATGGTCAGTTCTGTTGATAATATCTTTTTAAACGATAACATGTTGGGCAGAATGTTCAGGCTATGTTTTTTCTGTATTGAATCATGCTACTGTATTCAGGAGTATCATTGTGCCTGCAAGTAGGCTGGATACTTTGGCTCTACAATCATGTTGATCTTTCTTCTATTGTGATGGATCTACACTTAAATGCTTTGGCAGTCTTGATTACCATATTTTCTCTTTACTTTGTCATAATCATCTTCTTCACACATGTGCAGTGTTCCTGAGATGATGGACAGGGACATGGATGAGTACTGATCATTGTCAATACAATACATAAACAGGCAGATGGGTGGGAGACCATGTTGAGGGCAATGTATATTGTCAGGAGGATGAAGAAGTGATCCAATGGATCAAGAGCCCACATAGTGGGTTAGGAGGAAGATTGGAGGGGAGATGAGTGACTGATGTAGACAAGAGTGTACAATAGTATACAAGAGGGTCAGAAGGAAAGAGCACTAGAGTATGCAGGTATGTCAGATATAAGAGGTAGAGGGTGTGCAGTGGATATCCTACCTCAGCTAAGATGCTAAAGAGCTGAGGTGGTAAGAGGATAGAGAAAAGAAGATATAGTATAGCTGAGATAGAGTTAAAGAGGAGCTATAACTATAAAGACAAAGATGATAACAGGCAAGTGGGCAGGCAATCTTAATTGATGCACAGATGACAAGGAGGAGGATTAGATGATCAAGTAGGCAGAAATCCACATGGTGGTTATGAGGACAGAGAGGAAAGACACTATGTGTGAGGCCAACACTGTCGTCAAAGTTGAACAAATGCAGAAAAGGTATAATGACAAAAGAGATAATCACACTAGTAGATATCCCAGATTTATAATCAGTAAGAGTAAGACAATAGAAGACTGGAAAGCTACTGCACCTAGCAGATATCCCAGATTATCAGAACTGGGGATAAAATGCTAAGTGAACTATGGTATGTATAGTTCTGGAGCTAGTGCACAGACCATGCTATACACTATTGGGTCAGCATATGAGAACAAAAGAGAATGAGGTCATATCTAATAATAGAAGGGACACATCAGTGTTGTATAATAAGCACAACAACTGTGAAAATAATAAGTAAGTATTCTGTAGTCAGGGTGAGAACAATTAGGGAGATTCCACAGTAACAGTGAGAAAGGCAGTCATAATTTTCTCATAAGCAGGCTGATTGGAGATCAGATGACAGACATGTCACCAGCTGATAAAGACAAACAAAATGAATACATGACTGTGGGAATCACCCCAATATATCAGAAGTGATTGTAAGATCTATAGTAATAGAGACATAAGAAAAATAGGAAAAACAAAGAGAAAAATAAGGGGAATAATAGTGGCCTGACACTATGCAAGATAAGACAAGGTGTACCAGGAGGTATACAAAGTAGGATGAGCTGCACAGAGGCATAGGTAAGTCAGAGGTAAGAAGAGGTAGAGTAAAGAGGTACCCACCTCAGCTGTGGTGCAGAGAAGCTGAGATGGGAAGACAAGAAGGAAAAGAAGATATAGTGTAGTAAGGATAGAGTCAGAGAGGAGCTACAATGTTAAGAACAAACAGATGACCCAAAGAGGGAGTAGATGTGATAATCAACTGGTATAACAAGTGACCAGTTGATAGATAAGATAAGGATAAAACAAGGATGGATGTATATAGTGCATAGTAGCATGGTCAGTGTTGTATGGTAAATAATAAATCCAACACAATAGGCTTTGTCAATAAATATGGGTACCAACCAGACTCCACACCTGTGGTTACATAGGTCTATGGGTTTTCCAGTCTACTATAATAATAATACAGTTTATATTTCTGTTTTGCTTTTTGTTTCACAGTGTAAGAGGTGTTTTTTTTCCTTCCATCTATTTGTAATCTACAATACTATCACATGCCATCATTGCCATGTGTATAGGTTTTCATGGTTGATAGCAAGTGATGATCAATAGGGATGGGGACTGGAACAGGGTAAGGACAGAGATAGGACAAGGACATTGGTAAGGAATGTTGCAACTTATTTTACTATGTCTGATTCAGTTAATATTGCAACACAATAGGTCTTTACTTTATAGCTGGAGAGGCAATTGGAAGTGGTCTGTAGATAGATAAGGTAATGTGTCAGCTGGAGAGATAATTAGAATTGGTCTGTAAGTTGGGGTTGGTCTATAAATTGGACTTGGTCTGTAGATAGATAGAGTACTATTTCCTTTCACTTTCTGTTGTAATAAGCTATGTATACTTTCACAGATGGTGCTTTATAACTCAATGTTGCAACATAACAGGTTTTTACACTAGTGTGTAATAGATCAGGCTGATATTTGAGATATGATAGCAAGAGATCTGGATAAGATCAGATTTGTCAAATGCCTTACATTTCATACTATATTACAATACTGTGACACACATCTTGCCACATAGTTACAAGTGGTCTGTGTACCATCACCTTATGTATATATACCTCCAGTCATGTATTAGAGAAGATAACAAACACTTCAGTTGTTCCTCATCTTGTGTATGCCTGCAGTTCATCAAGATTAATGGATCCTTAGATACAGACAGATCTTGAGTGATATAAAGGAGACTTAGAGAATCATTGTAAAAATGAGAAAGAAATAGTATGAGAAATGTATGTCCTGACAAAAAGGTGCAAGTGTTGAAATTATGCTTCAACAACTTGTGATGCAGTGTCATCTCAGTGATGACAGTCACTTTCTTTGAGTCATAATGACTCATGGACACTTACTGTAGCTTGTCATTTGCCTTCTAATACTTATTATCACTGTGAGGCTGATGGTAGTCAGGCTGAACAACAACTAAAACAAAAGATAAACTGTTGATATTTCATTCATCCATTTACTACAGATGCTATACATACCTACATTACATCCTATATATATCTTACTCCTTCTTGTCACTGGCCTCTTGCCTTAGCTGGTACCCTTCACATGGGTTTATTTACTTGACCCACTCTCTGTTGATATCTGGGCAAGGCAGCAAGCAGAGAGAAGACCATGTCATAAAAGTAGGCATCAAGCCCAAAAACAGATTGAGATTGAGAGAGGGGCTAAAGCCCATCAGAACAAGAGGAGAGGGCACAACCGCCACATCTGTAAGATAGAGAAGGTGTGTACCAGAGGGTAGAGGGTACACAGAAGAGAGAGAGCTGCATAGAGCAGGTATGTCAGAAGAGGACTCAGAGAGTAGAAGAGATACTCACCTCAGCACATGCAGAAGTGCTGAGGTGAGAAGATGATGAGATAAAGAAGATATAGTAAGAGCAAGATAGAGTTGAAGAGGAGCTCAAACCATAAAGAGAAAAGAAATACAAATAAGATGAGACAGAGATAAGTATACTTAATAAGTAAAACAGTGTGATCAGCATCATAAGGTAATCAAAAAACTAACACCTTCTTTCATCATCTCTTTGTTCTTTCAGTTAGAGCTCCTCTTCAATCTTATTCAGCTCTACTATATCTACTCAGTTGTCTCATCTCAACATGCAGTAAGTGTGAGAAAGATTGGTGATGCTCCACAGCAGGTGTGTGAAAGCTGAGTGAGCATCCACAGTCTGGATGAGAAGAGAGTCATGACTACTTCATAATCATCCAATCAGAGATCAGATAACAGACATGTCATCAGCCAATGAGCCCTGATAAGATAAACATAAGACCAAATAGATCACTTTACTAGATCATGAGTGATATGAAGATCAGTAGAGATATAAATATAGAGAAAATATGGAAAATGAAGAGAAAAATATGGAGAATAAAATGTGGCCTGACAATGACTCACACAAGGACACTCCCACATTCCATCATCTGTGTGACTCACCTTCTGTTCTATATGTAGGTTCCTGTTGTTCTTCTGAGTCTGAACCTTACTTCTCTTGTCTACATAAACCTTCTTCTTTGTGCTCTCTCACTTCAGCCTTTCTTTCCCTGCTGAAATGAGTATCACTCCTACTCTCCCCCTCTTCCTTTCTTATAACTTTAGGCCCTTGCACTCTCCCTTGCATGCTTGTGTATCATCTCATGCTCTCCAATTTCAGGTATAGTTGTCATGTCAATATAGCCTTTCTTCTCCTGCTGAAGCTCTTGTGTTCTCCACTTTCAGCATGTCCATCCTTGACCTCCTGCTTCTTGAATTCCTCAAGACATGTGTCAAGTACCTCAGGTACTATTAGGAAGAGCTCCTCTTGTTGGTTCTCCTCATCCTGCACTGTCAGTGTCTTCTCCTGTTGCTCTGTGTGATCATGGCCCTTGTTGGCATACAACTTCAAGGAGTCCTTCCTCATACACATTGTCAGCAGTCTCTGCTTCTATTTTGCCATCACCCATTCTCAACAGCAAGTGGCACAAGTTGCCAGTCAGGGTCAGTGCAGGGAGAAGCTGAACTTGCAAGTTGGCTATAGATGGAGTGATAGGTAAAGGGACAAGTGTAGACACAAACAGAGCTGAAGGTGCAAACATAATGGAAGCTGAAGACATGCAGTCTTAAACCCCAGTCTTGTCAACTTCACAATCTAGGGATTTACTCCTATCTGTGCTTGATTCAACTCAAAACCTCACCTCTAAGAACTAAGTCTAAGACCTCTAAACCTCTAAGCATTGCTAAGACATATTTCATTTACCACACTAGATCCTCATATAATTATCAGAGCTATTGTTCTCTATTGAAGTGCAAAGATTGGCACAATGGTCCCTAAGGCCTGGACACTCCACTACTCAAGGAGGATGGAAGGGAGATGGTGGGTAGAGTGAGGGCAAAGACTGAAGAAGAAGAAAAAGAGACAACAATAGGATTGCTGAATAGATGTAAACAACAAGTGATATGCTATCCATATTGAAGGAGAGGGTAGATAACTGACTATTGAATAGTGTCCCAGAACTAGACTCTAAGTACCTAGCTACATGGCACACAGACCAGGAGGACAATACCCTAAGGCATGCTAGACCACATATGACAGAGTGTGAGATAAGGAAACATGAGGCAGTCATGTGGTATAGGAGCACACAGCAGAAATGCCAAAAGGGAAAATCAACATTCTCCTCATTATCTCATCAATCCTCCTTATCATTGTCATTAGGCATGTGATAATCAATATCATCATTACCAGGAGCATTCAAACCACACCTCCCTAATACTATTCAATAGGCCACTCTTAGCAGTCTCTACACCTCAGCATTTCATACTTTGCTGAGGTTAGTAACTCATCATCTCCTCTTCCCCTCTTCTAATCAGTACCTACTCTCTCCAGCTCTATCTCTCTGTATACACCTCTATTTCTTCCTGTATATACCTCATTCTCCATCTCAGAACCTACTGTGCATCCCAGCATGTGGGACCCTCTTGACCATGTGCATGGTCTCCTGTCCATCTTCTTCATGCTAGTGGTATGAGGCTGATGGTAGTCAAGCCAAACAACTAAAACAAAAAGGAAAATAAAGGATTATACATGCTTGCTAGCAGATATCCCAGATATATTAGTGTATAGTAAAAAGGGAAAGAAGAACTGGTACTGTACCTAGTGGATATCCCAGATGATCAGAACTGGGGAATATCACTAGGAGTCCTACACTATATATAGTACAGTGCTCTAGGGCAGGTCAATGAACTAGCAAAGGCTACACAGTAAAGCTATAGATAGAAACTAATCATATGTAGGCTGACTGATGTCCACAGTTGTGTGGGAACAATTGGTGATACACCACAGCAAGTGTGAGAGAGCTGAGTGAGCATCCACAGTAAGTATGAGAAAAAAGAGTCATAAGTACTTCATAATCAGGCTGATCAGAGATCAGACAACATGCATGTCATCGGCTGATAAATCCCAACAAAATAAGTACAAGACCAAATAGATCCCTTCACTAGATCAGTAGTGATAAGAAAATAAGTGGTGATATTAGCATAGTAAAGAGGAGGTCAAGGAGTGCACCATGCATCTTGTGATGCCATTGATACAATGCCAGTTTCAAACCATTGATGGCTTTGTTGAGGTGGAAAACCTTGCTTTCCTGACCAGGAGTGACAAAGCCTTGTGGTTGCTCCATGTAGATCTCTTCATCCAGGTTGTCATTAAGAAAGGCAGACTTGACATTCATGGAGTGTACTTCCCAATCTTCTAGTGCAGCAATGGCAAGTAGGGTGCAAAGGGACTCAAACCTGGCAGCTGGAGAGAAGTTTTCAGTGTGGTCTACTCCATGGACTTGGGTGAAGCCTTTGGCAATGAGGCAGGCTTTTAAGCATCCATCAGCTTTGTGCTTGAGGACCCATTTGTTGGCAATGATATTGCATCCAAGTGGAGGGTCTACAAGGTCCCAAGTATGGAGCTGAAGTAGGGAATTTATTTCATCAAGGCATGTGGTATTCCATGAGTCTGTGTCAGGGCCTGTCAGTGCTTGCTTGAGAATTAGCAGGTCACATGATACAGCATAGGAAAGTAGCATGGAAAGCGATGAGCCACCTATGTGGGGTGTGGAAAAGATGTCATTGTCATTGTCAGGTTCCTCCATGAGACTAGAACCAGGCCCCCCATCATGGAGAATGTCCATCAAATCTGTGGAGCCATAGGCACTGTCAGCAAAACATGCCAGGTGATGGGAATCTCAGCAAGGGTGAGTAACAGGTGCATCATCATTGAGATGTGTGTTATAAACTTGCTGACACACAGATGAGAGGCAGGGAGACATGAACCACCTAGGGGGCTCTACTGGTGCAACAGGAGGTGCATGGTGGATACACTGTGAGCAATGGTGAGCTGGAATGACAGCTGATGCAGAGGCATGATGAGGGGTGATGGGTGAGTTGGGTATTAGTGGCAGAGCAACTGGTAGTGCAGGAGGAGTGACATCATCATCTGAATCTCTGAAGGAAACACTCAGCAGAGGGAAGAGGTCAAAGACAGTGGGTGCAGATATGGTGTCAAGGGCAGGGAAGATGGTTGCATTGAAAATGGCATTGTGACTGGAGATGACTCACCAAACAACATTGTCCCAAAACAACCAGCCTTTTGAGCCAGCCTTGTACCCAATGAAAGTGAGAGGGTGTGCATGCACATCAAGCTTAGTGCACTGACTGTCAGGCATTTTGACCTGGGTGCAGCACCCAAATACATACAGATGCAACATATCAGGAGGCAATGGTGAGGACTGCCACATGGAGGTAGGTGATTGCCAGGACAGTCAGTGCATCAGGGAGAGATTGTAGGTGTGAATGGCCATATGCATGGCAAGCACCCAGAAACCATGACCAAGACCCACACAGTGGAGAATAGTGAGTGCATGATCAAGAATCATCCAGTTCCAATGTTCCACTCACCTGTTCTGCTGGGGAGAGTATGGCACAGTATGCTGATGCTCAATACCTTCATCCAGCAGGAAGGTGGCAAGGTGGGTGCTTATATACTCCCCCCACAATCAGTGTGCAGTGTCTTCATATGATGGCCTGTTGTAGTTTCCATCCAGGCAGTAAAGTGCCACAATGCTGCATCCAACTTGTCCTTCCTATGCAAGGGGTAGACAATACCAAAGCCTGAGTGATTGTCAAGGAAGGTGGCAAAGTACAGGCTCCCACTGCCAATTAATGTGGTCCCAACAGGCCCAATGAGGCTGGAGTGAACAAGGTCAAGTGTGTTGGATGTGTGGGACAATGACAAGCAGAAGGATGCATGGGGCATTTTGCCCATGGCACAACCAGAGCAAGTGGAGGAGGGAACTGGTGATGCAGAAGGTGTGAAGCCTGAAACTTGGTTGGGACAGAGACATGCAATTACTTGTAGTGAGAGATGCACAAACTGTTCGTGCCAGATTTGCAGTGAGGGAGTGGTGACAGCAGCAAGTGTATGGGGCTGATCAAGTGTAACCCAATAGGTCCTGTTTTGAAGGAAGCTAGAGCAATATGTGATGCCTGCTTTGGAAACCACATAGGTACCATTGTGATATGTGACAGTGAAACCCCAGCAATCAAATCAGCCGATGGAGAGGAAATGACTGGACACAGATGGGATATGCAAGACATCAGAGAGGGTAAGGTTGATGACTTGACCCATGCTTGAGAATACATGCTGACAAGACCCAGTCCCAAGGCAAGGAATAGTGGTCCCATTTCTGATAGAAACAGTGTGCATGGGTGTGTGCCAGTATTCATCAAGGTCCTCACAGATGGGTGAGATATGATCACTGCAGCCAGAGTCAAGCATCCAAAGACTGCTCATCTCCCCAACATAGAAACATGCACTGAGTTGTTCCAAACCAGATGACATGACATTTAAGCTAGTGCAGGACATAGAGATGGCCACTTTGGCTGTTGTCAGGACATACTTATTTTTCTCTTCATTTTATGATTTCTTTCATTCTTATCGCTCAAGATCTACTAGAGATATCTTATCAGATCTTATCAGATCATTAGTAGATCTTATTGCAATTATCTATGACTCATACTCATCTAGTCATCAGGCTGCTTACTATACATCTATGACTACATTCTCACAGATGCTTACTGATGCAGTGCAATGCTGTGCATTGATTACTGATACTTCTCACAGATGCTGCGCATCTTACTTACATATGCCTGCCCTACAGTGACAGTGCATGGTCTGTGCGCCAATCCCTGTAGTATATAAGGAGTCTCATGTAGTAGATAGTTCTTCAGCTTTATACATCTGAGATATCCACTACGCAGCGTGACTATTCTTAAGGTGGATTGTCTCCTCCCTTGCCAATCCCCCTCCTCTTCCAGTTGTGACCTTGCTGTCTTAGTGTGCACCTCACAGCTGTGTTGTTGTCAAGAGAGTTATGGGTGACACTAACCTGTTTGGCAGGTTTGGGTTTGGCTACTGCATACCAGATACCCATGTTGATGAGAGCTGGCTTTGCCATCATAGCCCATTTTTGGTATTTGTCTGCTCCTTCAAGTGAGATGGCAATCTTGGGAATATATGTGGAAAGGGAGGAGATAGTGAGTATGAGGAGGTGACAAGAGTGTATAGTAGCAGAGTATGAGTAGAGGAGATTGCACAGTGGTTGGGCAGGGCCCATAACCTGTTAAATGCAGGTCATGTGCAAGTGAGAGTATATGATCAAGACTAAAGTGACTGAATGTGTGGTCACAGTACCAAATATAGTAAGTAGAAAGTGAAAACATAAATCAGAACATTCAACAGGTCCTTAGTTTGAACCCAAGCCAAGTCACTATTTTTCATCTTATTGGCAATAGCACAATTCAACAACACATTCAAGTGAAAACTCCAATTGTTATGAAGCACTTGCTTTGGCACCTCATAATTATTTACCTTTGTTTATCTTCAGTTCAATTCATGGCTGTGGCTGACTCACATGTTAGTTTACCTATGGATGCATTATGGCCATGTGACATCATTGATTGCTGTGCAATCTTTGATTGATCATGAACCTTGTTAGTGAGTACTATAATTAGAGCATTCCCTTAGTATAAATGGGGACAAGACTAGCTGCCTTAAGCCCCAGTATTGTCAACCTCACAATCCAGGGATTTATCTCTTTGCACTTGATCCAGCCCAAACCTAAGCATCATTCTAAGAACTAAGTCTAAGATCACTAAGCCTATACTTGACATTAGTTGTATTTAACTCCAAGGCAAACTGGACACTAAGATAATCATCAGAGCTATCATCCTCATTGTTATTTCCCTTCTACCTCTTATCTACACCATCAAGGATTATCTATCAATCACCATTACTAGGAGTAATCCAACTGGACTTCCCTGATACCATTCAATAGACTGCTCTTAGCACCAATATCACCTCAAATGGAAGGGCTATCCAGAATCAGACAATACATGGGAACCAGTCAGAAACCTAAAACATGTAGAGGAAAAGATCAAATAATTCCACAACAATAAACCAGGCACACCACACCCCCTATGCAGCCTTGGAATTGATCTCTACACATTTTGGAACAGTCTAAAAGAACCCCTCACAACTGCATAAATACCTGCAGTATCATCCTTCCAAAATCTCAGCAAACTATGTCTTCCACCCACTGCAGTTTTTCCCTTGCATGTTCTTCTGCCATCAGCATTCCATGTCTTACAATGAAAACACCATCACCCTCACCAAGTCTGCCACCATGGGCCATGACACCATTCCCCTTTCCCACCAAACTGTCCTTGAAGTGCTTCACCTCCTCAATAAGCATACAATTGAGTTCATACCTCCCTTGCTCCTGCCAAAGGGCAAAGGAGAAAACAAACTCACCACATTTCTCAGCCTTAGAGGCTATTAATGTAAACCATTGACACTCCACAGAACCATCCATTATATCCACCCCCAGGCCCACTCTTCCCATTCTGCCCATCTCCAGGTCCACTACACCAGACACCATCCATATCACAGCCCAGGCACCAACCCCTGAAACATCAGAGGCTGACCACTCATCCAACAACTGGTCACCCTCTGCCATCAGAGACTCCACCTACATCTAGCCCTCCACACCTCCATCCACACCCATACATCATAATACAGCAGTAAGCTAGGTCATATCCACAAGCAGTGTGGAACTCTTCAGTGCACTCATCCAAGTAATCATACCACACCCTGTGAGGTACATGCTGAACAGTGAGGTCACAACCATAAGAGAAGGAGGATGAGAGACAATACACTTAGGATGAAGTCACACTTGTCAGGACGCATTTATTTTTCTTTTAATTATACGATTTCTTTTATCCTTATCGCTCAAGATCTACACAAGATATCTTATCAGATCATGTAGATCTTATCGCGATTACATATGACTCATTTCCATTTCGTCATCAGTCCATTTACTATACATATATGACACAGATTCCCACAGTCACTTACAAAGCTTCCCACAGATGCTGTGCATCCTTACTGATGCTGTGCAAGTTGCTTATTGATCGTTCACAGGAATGCTGCACATTCCTTTATGATACGCCTGCCCTATAGTACATACATGGTCTGTGCGCAGGCTCCTTTACTATATATACTTCAGCTGTATCGTAGTTACTCTTCAGCTGAATACATCTGGGATATCCGTTTGCATAAGCATGATCTCATCCCTCTTGTTAGCCCTTCCTTCTCTCTTATACATTGTGTGACCTTGCTGGCAAATGTCGGCCTCACAATTGTATTCAGCTCCCTTCTTTCGCAACCTCACACATCTACCCTCATCCCACATCATCACTCCCCTCCCTCCTCACTCAAAGAGAGTGTTGTATTGTTATAGTTCTCAAATTCTTCGTAGTTCAGCTGCAGTGCCGGGCCGTATATTGCCTCAGCGAGCAGTGCAAGGGTGTCTACCAATTAGTGGGGCACCGAAGATCTCTCTGACAACCGTTTGGACCAGAGATACTATAATTTTTACTATATCAAAGATCTCTTTCGTAGTAGTTTTAGTACTTAGTACAACTACCTACATTCCACCTCCACTCTGCGTTTGAAAGGCTTGTTCCCTTGAAAAAGGAACAAAGAGTTTTCACTTCACGCAGTTTTATCTTTCACCATTCCAAGAATACTTTGTTTGGAAAAAAGAACTAGGTCGGGCAAATCATACGCCAGACTTACTTCTTCTCTACCTCCACCCACATGACCTCGCACCTCCCAAGCCCTCATCCGCTTCTACGGCAACGCATTCGAATATCGTCGACAACAAGCTATCTGGTTCTACAAGCTCCATAACCCATACTACACCACTCATCCTGAAGAATTTCCGTGGCATTTCTTTCCTCACTACTGGGAAAGAACCAGCCCGTATTATAATTCACTCCCCCAACAATTCATCTTTAGGGGAGAAGTCATCAGATGAGCGGCCAATCAAATTGGCAAGCATGAGAACCAGTACCAATAATACCAGATTCATCAGAGGAAAGGATGGACGACGATTGAATAAACCCAATAGCAGCCTGAATAGTGGATCTGGAGGATACCTTGGAGATAATGAGGCATGAGATAGAACAGTCAAAGTTGGCACAACAGCAACAACAAACTCATCAATTGGAAATGGGGAACGCATTGGTCAAGATAACCAAATCCTTGGCCAAAATAACATCGATGCTATCCGCCCCCCAAACCCAAATGCCACATTCGACAAATATCTCTGGCCTCACTGCCGCCCACATGGGCCACGTATTTGCCCAACACTGGGTAAAAGTTTCGTCACCTACTCCATACTCGGGGAAGCGCGACAAACTTGATTCCTTTATACAAGAATTATTTCTTGTATTTGCGGCAAATAAAACGTGGACTGATAGCGATAGAATCACATATGCCCTATCATATATGATAGGAGGAAGCACAGAAGCCTGGAGAAACCTAGTAGTCGCAAAACAACGATTACATGAAGTCCATCCCAACAATCCATCATATCCAGAACCTTTCATCAATTGGATGGACTTTGACATGAAATTGCGAGCGCAATTTGGTGATCCAGACGAAGCACAAATGGCGCAACAACAGTTGCACAAATTACGTCAAGGAGGAAAATCAGCAGAAGAATTCACTACAGAATTCCTCTTAATAGCAGCCAAAACCAAATACGATGATGAAGCACTCATCAACTGCTTTAAAAGAGGACTTAATGTAGATCTTCTACAGAAAATCTATAATATCAATCCTCCTCCTTCAACGTACCTATCATGGCAACAAATGGCGCAGAGTACAGATCGGCATATGAGAGAGTTCAAGCAATTGGTTGCAGACAGGGGATCCTCAAGCTGGGGACCCAAATATAACCGCAATGCTACTCAAACTAATGTCGCTAATCCTTCTGCAAACCATAAAGCCAGCAATGAAATGGTACCAATGGACGTAGATCGAGCACAAAGACGCCGTGAAATCATTTGCTTCAACTGCAGGGAAAAGGGGCATATATCACGAGATTGTCCACAAAAGAAGAAAGAGAAATTGCGCACAATTCATGAGCAGATTAGGGGAATGACCACCGAGGAATTCGCGCAGATGTTGAATGATGAAGCGATAAAGAAAATCGCTAGGGAAGCGGGTTTTGGAAAGGATGAGTAGTAGATGTTGCTACATCATCCAATCAATTCTCAGTACTTACTCCAGACGATGGTGCTGTTGATCACGCCAATGTATGTGATCCTATTGAAATATTTAATCACATTGCATCGGAAGAAAAGACTGAGAAAGAGACATCAGAGAGTATGCCCTCTCTAGAAAAAGAAAAGCACGTTATCATGGGAACATGAACAGAGTTACCCATGATAGAATTGGAAATCAAAAAACCAGACAATGGACAAGTAATTACTATCCAAGCCTTGGTCGATTCAGGAGCAACAACCTGTTACATAGACGAAGAATTTGTCAAAAATAATCGTCTAGTCACAAAAAAACTCCCAATCACCATCCCGGTCTATAATGTTGATGGAACAAGAAATGAATGAGGCTCCATCAAAGAAACAGTGGATCTCATAGTCAAAATACAAAATCATACAGAAAGAAACACGTTCTGTGTCACAGGATTAGGAAAAGTCAACCTTATCCTTGGAGAAACATGGCTAAAGATTCACAATCCAGAAATAGATTGGGAAATGGTGATGAGCATCACACGCACGTAACGCTGGAAAATGACCATCAGCGACATCAGGCGAATACAGTGACATTAACGCGCCGCACGCAAAAATCATCCACAGTCACTATAATCGTGCATTCACACAGGCGTCAGAAAACAATACCGGGTCGGCCGACGAGGGATAGGACGAATAGGCCGAGGCATGGTCTAGACCCACCAAAGTAACCATGGAGACTCCACTTCATTTCAAATATCCCTATGATCGACCCTACACTGTAAATTTTCTGTTGTGTTTTGTTGTGCTCCAGTCTTGGAGCTAGGCTTGTATTTAGATAGCGCATCATCTGTCGAAAAAGACCAGATTCCCCCCACCCTCGATTGGACTTCTTCTCCCGTCCAAGTCAATAATCAAAAAAAGGCAAATATCAACCTTCCCTCCGCGTGTCTTATTATCAAGAAAAGTGCGCATTTCCCCGTAAGCCACGTCTATCATTGCGTTGCGTAGCGTTCTCCATTGTGTTCTCCATTGCGTTCTCCATTGCATTCTCCATCACGTTGCGCTGCATTGTGTTCCCCACTGCGTCGCGTTTTGTTTTCACTACATTGGATTCTCTATCATGCTCTCTATTGCGTTATTTTGTATCTGCCCTATCGTGCCATATCATCGGTTTATTACCCAAGTCGCGTTCATCTAGTAGCTCTAGTCGAATCACACTATCGCCCCTATCGCCCTTAACTACTAATACTCTCTACTTTGGTGTCTAGGGAACTTTACAGCTCACACCCTCCAGCAATTGCTGTGGTTGTGGTTGCTTTCCCCTCTCAGCCCGACTCAGTACAAATCAATGGGCAAAGTAAAATTTACTAGATGTCCACGATGATGTCACGTCAGGGTAGTTGCAGAACGAAAGGAACGCAAACAGAAGAAGAAGAAAGAAGTTCCTGAATTGAAGGAAGTTGACGATGAAGAAGAAGACACAATAGGAAAAGAAGACAAAGTACTATGTGTCATGGTCGGAAATCCTGAACTAGAAGCATCGATATCAAATATATCTCAGGATTTGGCCATAGAAGCAGAAAAACGAAAGATCAAGAAATCTTTTGAAGATATAGTACCCAAAGCATATCATGGCTTTAAATCGGTTTTTGCAAAAGAATCATTCAATGAATTACCTCCCAAAAGGACATGGGATCATGCAATTGAATTAAAACCAAACGCAAAGATGCACATGGGGAAGATCTACAATCTTTCGTTTACAGAACAGAAAGAGTTAGAGAAGTTCATCGAAGAAAACTTGAAATCAGGACGAATCAGACCATCAAAGTCACCAATGGCCTCTCCTTTCTTTTTTATTAAAAAGAAATCAGGAGAATTACGTCCTATTCAAGATTATCGACGCCTAAATGGGATTACAATCAAAAACTCTTATCCTTTACCACTTATTTCAGAGTTGATTGATAAACTCAAAGGGGCAAAATACTTCACAAAACTCGACATCAGATGGGGATACAACAATGTTCGTATAAAGGAAGGAGACAAATGGAAGGCTGCCTTCATCACAAACCAAGGACTATACGAACCTCTTGTTATGTTTTTCGGACTTACAAACAGTCCTGCCACATTCCAAACGATGATGAATCATCTCTTCAGAGAATTGATAGCAAAAGGAAAAGTGGTGGTTTATATGGATGATATCCTTATCTTCACGGCAACGATTGAAGAACATAGGATCATAGTAGAAGAAGTATTGAAGATATTACGCGATAACAAGTTATACCTCAAACCAGAAAAATGCGACTTCGAGAAAACAGAAATCGATTACCTTGGACTAAAAATTTCCTTTGACAAAATTATGATGGATCCCGTCAAAGTTCAAGGTATCGCAGAATGGCCAAAACCAACCTCAGTCACCGAAGTTCGCTCTTTCCTCGGTTTTACCAACTTCTATCGACGTTTTATCAGAGGATTCTCAGACATCACAAAACCCCTCAATTCACTTCTACAAAAAGACATAAAATGGCATTGGGATTCAGAACAACAAGAATCTTTTGAAAACCTTAAAACAGTGTTGTGTTCTCAACCTGTTCTGGTTTTCCCTGAACCCAATCGCCCTTACCTTGTAGAAGCAGACAGTTCAGGGTATGCTATGGGAGCAGTCTTATCGCAGATGAGAGATGATGAAAAGTGGCATCCAGTGGCGTATATCAGTAAAGGATTATCACCGGCGGAAAGAAATTATGACATCTATGACAAAGAGATGTTAGCTGTTATATGCGCACTAGAGCAATGGAGACACTATCTAGAAGGAACAGATAGTCCAGTCCAGATCCTCACGGATCACAAAAACCTAGAGTACTTTATGAGTGCCCAGAAATTGAACCGTCGCCAGGCTTGATGGTCTCTTTTTCTTTCTAGGTTCAACATTCACCTTTCCCACAGACCGGGAAAGAGTTCAGCCAAACCAGATCTCCTCTCGAGATGAGCGGATCATAAAGAGGGGGTGGAACATGACAACGAGAACGTCATACTGCTAAAACCCGAATTCTTCAAAACAAATAATCTGGATGATAGCGCTTGCACTTCCCAAATTATAGACAAACACATCATAGCAGTAATGGCAAACAATGTTCCACTACTCCAAAAGATCGCAGATGAACAGGAGAAAGACGGAGATGTCAAAATGTGGGCAGAATTATCAGCAGACAAATGCAAAACAGCAACCATAGCAGGATAGGGACAGAATAAAAAATGATTACTCACGTTCAAAGACAAAATCCTAGTCCCTGACAGTTGCAGAGCAGAAGTCATAAAATACTGCCATGACACTCCAATTGCAGGACATCCTGGACAATGGAGGACACTGGAGTTAGTGTCAAGAACATTCTGGTGGAAAGGAATGGCTGCGTATGTTGGGAAATATGTCAAAAGTTGTGACATTTGTCAGAGAACAAAAACGATAATGAAGAAACCACAAGGTGAACTGATGCCAAACGAAATACCGTCGAATCCATGGCAAATTGTATCCACAGACCTCATTACACAATTACCCGAAAGCCAAGGATACGACTCTATACTTGTGGTTGTTGATTGTTTCTCTAAAATGATACACATCATGCCAACAACATCAGACGTAACAGCAGAAGGAATAGCGAGGATGTTCAGGGATAATATTTGGAAACATCATGGACTTCCTGAAAAGATCATATCAGATCGGGGACCACAATTTGCTTCCAAAATGATGTGAGAGTTGAACTGATTATTAGGCATAAAAACTGCTCTATCCACAGCCTATCATCCCCAAACCGATGGTCAAACAGAACGAATAAATCAAGAAATTGAACAGTATCTCAGAATATTCGTTGATCACCGACAATCGGATTGGATGAATTGGCTACCAATGGCAGAATTTTGCTATAACAACAGAGTCAATGCCTCGACAAAATACTCTCCATTCATGATTAACTCTGGACAAAATACTCGTATGGGTTTTGAATTGGGCAAGACATCGTCTATCAAATCGGTAGAAAATTTTGTGGAAGGAATGAAGAGGACAAGAGATGACGCAGAATCAGCGCTGAGGAAAGCGGCTGATGATATGAAGAAGTACTACGATGCTCACAGAGGAGCAACTCCCAATTACACAATTGGAGACAAAGTTTGGTTAGATGCGACAAATATTCAAACTGGAAGACCAACAAAGAAATTGGATCATAAACGACTTGGACCCTACCCAATTGAACAAGTATTGTCAAACAACGCGTACAAATTGACATTACCCAAATCAATGAAGATCCACCCAGTCTTTCATGTCACCAAATTACTACCTTACACTCCAAATGAAATTCCGGAATGCGTAATCAAAACACCACCTCCACCAATCATCAAAGATGGTATCGAACAATACAAGGTCGAAGCAATTTTGAATAGTAGGAAAAATAAAGGGAAAATTCAATACCTTATCAAATGGAAAAATTACCCTGAAGACAAAAATTCCTGGGAACCAGCTACAAATATTCTCAAAGACGTACCAAAGCTGGTTAAAGAATTCCATTTAAAACATCCCCTTGCCATATGTACTATTCAAAAATGCCCAATACCAGTCAAACGACTATCAGATTCAGCCAAACTACCTACACGAGGATCAGAGCATGCCGCCGGATTAGATCTCTACAGTGCCAAAACAATCATTTTTCCCTCACATGGTCAAAAATTGGTTGACACTCAAATCGCCTTAGCTATACCAGATCATTGCTATGGTTGTATTGCACCTCGCAGTGGTCTGGCTGTTAAGAATTCTATCCATATCGGTGCGGGTGTCATCAATTCAGACTATAGGGGAACCTTGAAAATACTTATCATCAACCTCAGCACCGAAGATTTCAAAATCAATACTGGCGATCGTATCGCTCAATTGATTCTTGAACATATCTCTATCGCTGATGTTCTTGAAGTCAAATCATTGGATGATACTAGTCGAGGAGAACAAGGATTCAGTTCTACAGGAATTGCATATGCTCGTTGAGTCGTCTCGCCCTAAAAGAGGGGATATTTGTCAGGACACATTTATTTTTCTTTTAATTATACGATTTCTTTTATCCTTATCGCTCAAGATCTACACAAGATA
>QLPN01000670.1:0-51499 GCA_003314395.1 Albatrellus ellisii
GTCCGCAGACTTTACGGTATGTCCATATGCAAGCTTTATGATCACCCCGGTGACGAACCTGTCATGGCGTTAGGAGTTGTGCTCTGAACTGGCTACGGAAGGACGTACTTGCGGTTGTGGTCCTGAAAGGCGTCTGGTGTGTCCAGCAGCTCAAGAAGGAGGTTGCATGCCTCCTTGCGCTGCAGAGGACGGAAGTCAGTGATGCGCGCTGGGCTGAGGTAGTCTTGGATGGTGCGTCTATGCATGCGAAAGCGAGCGCCGTAAGGCATGTGGGTGATAATGCCATCCCAACCCATGCTGCCCCGCGTGATCAGTACTACGTCGCGAACAACGCAAGTTCGCCATACAGTTCCACGAGCAGCACCGCGCGCGTGCGGCAGGCGTAATTAATGCCCTGCTTCTGCATGATGTCACGAGCGGCCTTGTAAGAGTTCAGGACAATCACATGGTTGCCAAATATCTTCACATAAATCACGTCGCCTGTCAAGAGGTCAACCATGTGGATACCATCTGTGAACGATGGGTAGAGCGCACCGTACGTCTTTCCCCAGAGGATAAAGGTTTCTGGCTGATGCCCATATAACATCTGGCGAAGGTTCCCAATAAAGAGGTCCCGCTTCGGCCCAGGAGGGAGTCGCAGCCGTCGACCTGTCAACCATCGCGATAACACTACCGTGACCACAGCCAGCGCAAGCAAGAATATCAATGGAACTGCAGCCATAGCGAGAGCGGCAGAAGGGTGTGATTGGGGGAGTCCGTGACGGTGCCTCTGGTGATTGCATTTATATGTCTGCATTTATAGCGCGCGTTGTCGCTTCCTGTGCGATTGCCGCCTCTGACGCGGTTGTCGCTTCACTTAGTTTCTCAAATGACTTGGAGTTCTCACACATGAAAGGTAGATGGGGCGGTCGTTTTTGCCCAGGCACGCAACAGCCTGATATCACATTGACATATGGCACCTTGAAAATTTCTCTTCTGGTGAAGCGCATCCGTTCCTGCGATGATCCACATAAGAGCAACTGTGTGCCTAGTAAAGGGCGTCCAAGTAGCACCTTTTAGGACATGCGCAGGGGTGCCTGCCACTAGCCAGCGAAATAGAGACATACAAGGCCTAAGAGGACACAGCTATGAACAAATAGCAAGTAGACGTAACGTACACGGCGGCAAACCATTCTGGCCAGTGCTTTCGTGCATGACCATATACGCTTCTGCAGCAGTGGCGGCACCCTGGGCCGCGGCGCCGCTGATGAATCAGACATCGATCAGCACACACGTGACCCTAGATAGTCACGTTCCTCAGCTATCCCCCGATCTGAGCCCGTGGATTGGACGCTGCGCGTCGTGTGCTGCTTCCCGTCTCTGATCGGCCAACAACATTGAAGTTCGACGCCGAGCGCTTTTGCTGACATATGGAACACATAGTGTCTGCCAGGACTAATGTTCCCGCTGTTCTTCAGACTTGGACATGATGGTTTCTGTCCATGCTTGCTCATTTAGTCATGATCAATCCCGATGCTGCCAAGGCCTTGCAGGAACTGGGCCGACAATTACTGCTCTGTGTAAGACGGTCGGGTTTGTACATGTGTGGAAGCATATATATTGAAAACTTATAAGCATATTGTGGTGTGTTGTCAATATGAGAGAGAATATAGAGTTAGGAAGGCTTGCGGCCAAATTGCTTTCGCCATATCAGCCATACGAATGACTTTGAATGCTGGCCGGATGGTTAACCTCGAGCTTCCGAACCCTGAATAAGCTTGATTTCCTGCATTGTACATCCGACCACGGCGTATATATGAGTGGTACATATTTGACAGCTGCATGTTGAGAATAGTTCTGATAACATGGCGAGAGGCTTTAAGGATCCAGCACAAGGCCTTGAGCTTCACCAGCCTATTCTTGGCCCACTGTTCATGTCCGGGAAAAGGTCTCATATGAACATCACCTCTTGTCAATTATCAAGTATGGCAAGGCTTACCAAGAAACTCTCTTGGGACCCTAATGCTTCATCTGATAAGCTTACTACTGCAGGTATGGCTATGCATGCTTCAAGTAGCATGATAGCTTACTGTAGATAGATTGATTGTGGACAAGCCTGTTGAAATCACAAACCGACGAATGTGCGACTTACTATTTCCATTTTAGGCAACTCAGCAGAAGCCGACGCATGTGCAATGTTGGATCTGCCTTGATCTTATCTGATCTGATCTGATCTGTTATTGCTCTTCTCTCCCTCTACATACCTGCAGCCCACACTTTATTAGTCAGCGCGGTCTGTGTGTGATCTTAGTTAGTATATCAGTAGCTCCATAGCATCTTAGAATATTAAGCAGACATCTTCTCTCTTTTCTCAGAGTGCCTGCACCTGTCCTTTCTACCTCCACTTCAATACCCTCCTTTGGCTGCCTCAATATGGGTGACCCTATCTTCATCTTCACCATTGTCTTCTCTGTTGTCATCTTGGGTACAACTGCCACCCTCATCACCTACCTCCATTTCTTGCAGCATCTCCAGTCTTTCCTCCCCACCTGATCACATCCCTGTTGCCTTTGCCATCGTGCCACATCTCCTGCACCAACACACAAAACTTTTGTCTCCTCTCCACAGAAAACATATGATAAATACCTACTTTTCGATCACTCTGCTACTATATGTTGGAATGTCCACGATTTTCATTCAGCTCCACATTACTACACATCCCAATTATGTCTTATCTAACTCACACAACCCACTTATATCATGACAACCCATGTCCTTAAACTCAATCCCACTCACACTACATAAACCCAGTCCCCCACTTTCTATTACCCTTAGATGTTTTATACAATGTCTAACCATGCAACCCCACTCTGTAGCCTAGGCTACACTGCTTATCTGCTTGTTGCTGCTGCAATCCAAAACATGTTCTTACTTATCAGTGCTGGCTCATTCCTGTGCAGACACTATGCAGTTCCAAGCCACAGGCAGTTTATCTAGCCTGTTTATGATAGCTTGCTTTTTTTCCCCCTCAGTCCTCATGTTATTTTCGAGACTGAGGTGAGATCTTACTTTACACTTCTTTAACTTACTTACTGACTGGTATCAGTGTTCATTATCCTTGTTGTTAGGTATTAAATATAGTCCTTGTGTTGTTTTCGAGACTGAGTGTTCATTGTCCTTGTTGTTAGGACACTTTCTTGTGCAGAAGAACACCTGTTCTATAAACCTTGTTATTACAAAAGGTTATGGGCCCTGGTGCACCACTAGAATAGTGTGGCTACCCCTGGATTGGGCTAGGGGTCTAATGGGCATTGCCCTTAGCAGGGGTGTTGGAGATAAGGTCAAATGCTTGACCCTGTACATGTGCTACTACTCTTTGTAACAGAGCTACAATACTTTCATAGCAGAGTTACAACTCTACAGTAGTCATGACAGCTCCACATCATGCTAATAGCACTTCACTTAGACAAGGCCTGGTAGCTCAATGGTTAGAGCACCCACCCAGAGTAAGGGAGGTCCTTGGTTTGAACCCAAGCCAAGTCACTATTTTGGCACTGGTGCTGTTCAACAGGTTATGACCCATAACCTTTTGTAATAACAAGGTTTATAGAATAGGTGTTCTTCTGCACAAGAAACACCAAAAAAGTGTCCTAACAACAAGGAAAATGAACACTGATACCAGTCAGTAAGTAAGTTAAAGAAGTGTAAAGTAAGATCTCACCTCAGTCTTGAAAACAACATGAGGACTGAGGGGGAAAAAAAAGCAAGCTATTGTAAACAGGCTAGATAAACTGCCTGTGGCTTGGAACTGTATAGTAATGGAGTGATCGAAAAGTAGGTATTTATCATATGTTTTCTGCAGAGAGGAGATGAAAGTTTTACACACACATTGACTTCTGCTGAGTTGCCTAAAATGGAAATAGTAAATTGTACATGCATTTGTTTGCAATTTCAACACTCCCCCTCAATGTGAGGCTGATGCAAGCCGAAGCCAAACAACTGAAGAATACTAAAAACAAAGGACAATCGCACTTAAGCTAGTGGATATCCCAGATATATTTAGCATATAGTAAATAAAAGAGGAGAGAAGAGTACTGTACCTAGTGGATATCCCAGATGATCAGAACTGGGGAATAAACTGCTAGGAGTCCTATGTATATATAGTACTCTAGAATGTGCACAGACCATGCAGTACAGTATAGGGCCGGAGAATGAGAAAGTAAAGTAATGATGTCATATCTAATAATAGAAGGGACGTGTCAGTGCTGACTGAGGCTCTGCAGCAACTGTGGGAGTGATCGGTGATACTCCACAGCAGGTGTGAGAGAGATTGGTGAGCATGTGCAATAAGTGTGAGAAGAGGAGTCATAACTAAAGATAGAACAGGTCGATCGAAGATCGGATGACATACATGTCATTGGTCAATAAAGATGAAAAGAAAGAGTATGTGACTGTGGGAATCGCTTCAATAGATCAGGAGCGATTGTAAGATCTATGATGATAGAGATGTAAGAACATAGAGAAAAATGAAGAGAAAAATAGGAAAATAATAGTGGCCTGACACTCAAATGGTGCATGTACAGCATCACATAATGTGGGAGAAAAATAGCAGAAAAATAAAAAAGGAAAGGTGGACTGGACAATTCAAGAAGCCAGTAAGCAAAAAAGGAAAATGGTATAGGGCACCAGAAACACCAACAACTGGCATCAACAATGCCCACTCAAGCAGTGCAGTGATGAGCATCACATGCACATAATACTGGAAAATGACCATCAGTGACATCAGGCAAACACAGTGACATTAACACACCACACATGACAATCATCTGCAGCTGCACATTTGTTTAGGCATTGGACTATAGGACTGGGTTTGGCTGATGAGGAGTGGGATTGATAAGTTGCATAGGCTGAGATGTGGTCTATAGAGTCATGAGTCACAAAGTCAGCAATTGGTGTGATTGGTGCTTTTCCTATTTTGCTCATCCATTATAGTATGATATTTCATTTGTTTGTGTCCAGACCCCACTTCATTTCAAATATCCCTATGATCATCCCTACATTGTAAATTTTCTGTTCTGATTTGTTGTGCTCCAGCCTTGGAGCTAGACTTGTATTTAGATGGTGCATCATCTGTCAGAAATGAATAGATTTCCCCCCACCCACAATTTGTCTTCACTCTCCTGTCTGAGTTCAAAGCAAAAAAGTGCTCTCCATTTCCTCCTCCATGTGTCTTATAGTGAAGAAAGTGTGCATACCTCATAGGTCATGTTTATAATTGCATTGCATTCTCTATTGCATTCTCCCTTGCATTGCATTGTGTTCTCTATTGCATTGTGTTCTCTATTGTGTTGTTCTTACATGGCATGTGCTGTGGTGATGTATTCACTCATGGTTGTTGACAATGACACAACCTCCTATTTTTTGGAGTTCCACAACACCACACTGCCATTGATGAGAAAAGCATAGCCTGAGATGGCTTGGTGGTCTTTGGCCATGCTGCCATCAGCATTGGTGTAGCCAAGAAGATGCTCACCACCCTCAAAAACTCTGTAAGTAAGCCACAACTCCATGGTACCCTTCAGATATCTCATCACCTGTTTCACAGCCTCCCAGTGTGCATGACCAGGATTTGCATTAAAACACAATATGATGGTGATGGCAAATGAGATGTCCAGGTGTGTGGCAAGTGCCAGATACATCAGGGACCTGACCCCTTCATGTTAAGGAGCATCACATGCATGTAAAGCTGGAAAATGACCATCAGCGACATCAAGCAAACACAGCAATACAAATGCGCAGCATGTGACAATCAGCCAGATGAGCACAGTGATATAAATGCACTGCATGCGACAATCAGCTGTAGCTGCATCAATCACACATTTGTTTAGGCATTGGACCATAGGACTGGGGTCGGCTGATGAGGAGCAGGATTGATGAGCTGTACAGGCCAAGATGTGGTCCATGGAGTCATGAGTCGTGAAGTCAGCAATTGGTGTGATTGACACCTTTCCTATTTCACTCATCCATATAGTGCCCAGACTCCACTTCACTTTATGATCAACCCTGCACTGTAAATTTTCTGTTGTGTTTTGTTGTGCTCCAGCCTTGGAGCTAGACTTGTATTTAGATAGTGCATTGTCTGTCAGAGGAGAGCAGATTTCCCCCGCCCACAATTTGTTTTCCCTTCTCCCATCTGAGTCTCAGAGCAAAAGTGCACACCACATAAGTTGTGCTATCAATTTTGCTGAGTGTCTATTGTGTTCTCCATCACATTCTCTATTGTGTTGCATTGCATTTCTGGTCTCCATCATTGCCATTGTTGTGCCATGCTTCCATCATATCTCTGTATTGTTGCCCAGTCATGTCACATTATTGTGTCTCTCACCCTAATCTACTAACTCTCTTTCTATTGGTGTCTAGGGGATCTTATGACTTGCACCCTTCAGCATATACTGTGGTTGTGATCATAGATTCCTCTCTTATACACACACAGTACATATTGATGTTGCACATCTCAGTGATGTCAGTGGTCATTTGTGGTGATTGGGTGCTGGAGTAATGGACCTGCATGTCCATTGGGATTGAAACCATGCAGGAATCTTCAAGATTGAAATGATGGAAGACAGTGGCAATATAGGAGTGCTGGGACAGATGCAAAAGATGGTGAGTGCAATCTCACTTGACTTCTATCCCAAGAAGCCAATGCAGTTTGCTTAGGTCTGTTACCTCAATGTGTGTGTGCAGGCCAACCTTCAATGCATTGACTAGATGCAAGGAAGTTGTGGCAATGGTGCAATCATTGACATGGATGATGACAATTGTAAGGTTGGTGCCTTCTCACTTGAGGAACATGGCCTGGTTGATGTTGCACTGGTGGAAACCCATTGAGTTGATGAAGATGGAGGTCAGTTTCTGATACCACCTATGTCCTGACTGTTTGAGTCCATCATGCATTTCAGGCACAGGACATGATTGCCCAGGCCTGCAGGAGCATAACCTGGTGGTGGGTGCATATATACAACCTCATTGTCAGTAAGGTCCCCATTCAAGTATGCTCCCTCGATATTGACCTGATGGAGTTCCATGTCCAGGTGGTTTGCAATGGCAAGGACAATGTGAATGGACTGGAGCTTCATGACAGGTGTGTACAGGTCAAAATAGTCAACCCCAGGTATGTGGCTGAAGCCCTGTGCTACTAACCTAGCTTTGCATTGCATGACATTGCCTGCAGCATCCTTTTTAGCCTTGAAGACCCACTTGGAGCCGACAATATTGGCATTCAATGGCACATGCTCAAAAACCCAAGTTCTGGCTGTGTGGAGGGTGTTGAGCTCCTCCAAAATTGCCTTCTCCCACAAAGGCCAATCAGTGTGTTTCTTGACTTTGGTGAGTGTTTGTGGCTTGAGTGCTTCAGTTTTGCTGATCTCTGTGGAAAATGTGTACTCAAATAGGTCATCTTCACCCTGAACTGCTAATGCAGCTGTGGTCTCAGCAGAATTGCATTCATCTTCACCCTGACACTCCCCCTCACACCAATGTGTCCAGAGATGCTGCATGTCTTTCAGCAGGGTGCCAGGAATCACATAGCCATCTCCATGGCCTTCAAGGATGTCATGAACAGCCTGGGAGGGTATGTGTTCACAGCATGGATGATGGGAACTTGCAGCTACCTGTGCAGGAGGCACTGCAGTTACCTTAGGTGTGTCAAGTGTTTGCAGAGGCTCTGGGGGCAGAACAGCTGGAGTAGGCACAGGTGCAGGGGCTGGTGCAGGAGCCACAGATTGCTGGGAAACAGGGGTGATTGCTGCTGGTGATCCCCCTTTGTCAAAGTCAGGTTCAGAGACTAATTCTTCACCATGTGGATGAAATGATGGTGTGAGGCATGCAAAATACAGGTTCCACTCCACCATGACTGTTTGGCATGCAGGCCAGAACACACGAGCACCATTGGAGGACTCATCAATACCAATCCATCAGCCCTCTTTCACTCTAGGATCCAGCTTGGATCCAGAGGCATCATGAACCCAGAATGGCATACCCCATTCCTGGACAGCAGACAAGTCAGGTTTGCACCTGGTAGCAACTTCATAAGGCATTTTGTTAACAAGGGCATGCATGGAGGTATGATTCATGAGCCAGCTGACATGATGGATTGCCTCTCCCCACAGGAATTGTGGTAAGTTGCTTGCATGCAGCAAAGCATGGATGTGTTCGACAAGTGTCTGGTTTTTGCACTCAGCCATGCCATTCTGCTGAGGTGTGTCATGTACAGTGAGCTTCTGGACTGTACCAGCAGCATTTAGATAATTGATGAATGCATTGGACAGGTATTTGCCACCACAGTCTGAGTGAAGAACTTTACTGGTTGTTACACCATGCTGGGTCTTGCACCAAGCTTCATATTGCCAGTAAGTTGTAAAGACCTCACTTTTTTGTTTGAGCAGGTATAACACAGTCTTGTGACTGTAATTGTCCATGAAGGACACATAGAAGTGACAACCACTGAGGGTAGCAATAGGTGATGGTCCCCACACATTGCTGTGCACCTATCCACCATACACAGTTGCACACTCCCCCTGCCTGACTTGAGGTACTGGCTGACACATTGCCTTTGCATAACCACAAGAGGGGCAGGTATCCAAGGGCTCAGGTGAGTCCTTTAAGGCAATACCAGTGACCAGACCCTTTGTAACTAATGACTTTGCAATGGCAGGTGAGATATGACCCATATGACAATGAAGCTCCAAGAGAGTCATTTTCTCAATGGCCACAACTTCATCAGTGTCATGTATGGATGGAAAACCCTTCAATGAGAAATTGTTACGAGGCACGTGCTTTGGCACCTCGTAACGGTTTCGTTTTCTTTTTTTCTTTTCTTACTTATTAGTAAAGTGTAGTATTATTACTACAAGTGTGAGCTTAGCTCCACTTTACCTAGTAAGGACTCTCTTTTCCTTTTTCTCTTTTATAGTACTTAAGTATTTACATACTTAAGTGTGAGCATAGCTCCAGGTACTATATAAGACTTCTCTTTTTTCTCTCTTTATCTTTCTTTATTTATTATAACATTTACTTGCTAAGGACTATTACTATACAATTAGCAAGGACTCTCCTTTGTCGTTCTTATTTACCTTTGTTTATCTCCAGTTCATTTCGCGCTTGTGGCTAAACCACTTATATCACATGGACGCGTACTTACTGCGCTTTACTGCGTAACTTTACTATACTTAGATCTTTAGTTTTGTATAAGTAGTTGACAAACTGGCGGTCTTAAACCCCAGTCTTGTCAACTTCGCAATCTAGGGATTTTCCTATTACTGCGCTTGACCTAAGCTCGTTAAACACTCGCTTCACTCTCAGAACTAAGCCTAAGAACTCTAAACTCATTAAAGACATCTTCTGCTAAAAGCCAAACTGGATCCACATATTGTTATCGGTGGAATCATCCTCGTAACTATATCATTAATCCCACTCTTCATCGTCATTTGGAACATCTATTACGTTCATCAAACCAACGTCCAAACTTTGGTTACCAGGAGTAACATTCTAGACCTTCCCTAAGACCGTCCAATAGGCCGCTCTTAGCAGAAATGAGCAACATGATATAGGCCCCTGTTATGAGGCACTTGCTTTGGCACCTTGTAATGGTTCTGTCTTTTTTCTTTTTCTTTTTCTTTTTCTTTTTCTTACTTACTATAAGCATAGTATTAACTACAGCTTGAGCTTAGCTCATACTTATAGTAAGGACTCCATCTCTCCATTTATAGTACTACAGTATTTACTGTGCACACAGGGCATGGGAGACAATTGTGATGATGATGAAAGTCATTGCAAAGATGTATGAGGTGGCTAGCAGCCAGAGAGTGAGGGGCAGGCACATCATGCAGTAGAGAGTAAGATGTTGCAAATGCAGTAGGGCAGTGCAATGTGGTTCAAGTACACTGCAGGGAAGAAATGAGGTAGTGAAGAATTATGATAGGGGAGTACTCACTCAGACTAGTAGTGAGATGTCTGAGGAGTTGTAGTATAGAGTGTCTATCCTATATAGTGAAGCATAGTAGGGTTGAAGTGGAGTTGATAAGGTAAAGTACAACAACTACTATAGTGGGGAGGGATGCACATTGTCCTGGAAGTGTATGTGGGGTGTGAGTCCTTGGAGGTTGAGTAAGTTAGTCCAAGGGTAAGAGGTAAGTGTATGTAGAGTGTGTAATGGGTAGATGCATGTAGAGATGAATGAAGACAAGTGTGCGATATACACAGAAACTTCAACATTTACATACTGAGTTGTGAGTTTTACTCCAAGTACTATAAAGACTTTCATCTTTTTTCTATCTTTCTTTATTTATTTACATTTACTTGCTAAGGACTATTACCATACAATTAGCAAGGACTCAACTCATCTTGTCTTTGTTTATCTCTGGTTCATTTCACACTTGTGGCTATACTTACTTAGCTTACTATGGATGCATCTTAGGTCACATGATCTTGTTGATTGCTGCACAATCATTGTTGATCAATGAACCTTATTTACTTGTACTATCTTTAGGACTCTGTGAGGTGCACACTAAGACAGTGAGGTCACAATTGGAGAGGAAAGGGGATTGACGAGGGAAGAGACAATACACCTTAGAAGTGTCATGCTGTAAAGCGGATATCTCAGATGTATAAAGCTAAAGAGCTATCTACTACATGAGAGTCCTTATATACTACAGGGATCGGCGCACAGACCATGTGCTGTCACTGTAGGGCAGACATATGTAAATAAGATGCGCAGCATTGCACTGCATCAGTAAGCATCTGTGGGAATTGTAGTCATAAATGTACAGTAAGTGGCCCGATGACTAAATGGAAATGTGTCATAGATAATCGCGATAAGATCTACTGATGATCTGATAAGATGAGATAAGATATCTCTAGTAGATCTTGAGCGATAAGAGTAAAAGAAATTGTAAAATGAAAAGAAAAATAAGTACGTTCTGACAAATACCCCCCTTCTTAGGGCGAGACGACTCGATGAGCAAAGGAAACTCCAGTAGACCCAAAACCTTTATCTCCACGTTGTGTATCATCTAATGAATCCATTTCTACGACTTTAGCCAGGGATATGTGTTCCAGGATCAATTGAGCTACTTGGTCCTTGATTTTGACTGTGAAGTCATTATCTCCGAGGTTGATCAATAGTATCTTTACAGGGCCACAATAATCTGAATCGATTACTCCTGCTCCAGTATGAATAGAATTTTTGACAGCCAGACCACTACAAGGAGCAATATGTCCATTGCAGTTGTCTGGTATAGCCAAGGAGATTTGAGTATTGACCAATTTTTGACCATGTGCAGGAATGACAATTTCTTCTGCACTATAAAGATCTAGACTGGCGGCATGCTCTGATCCACACATAGGTAGGGTGGCTAATTCGGAAAGTCGTTTGACAGGAATGGGACAATGTTGAATTGATCTTATAGTGGTTGGATGTTCATTATGGAAATGTTTAACCAGTTTTGGTACATCTTTGAGCATGATGCGTGCTGGTTCCCAGGAATTTTCGTCTTCTGGGTAATTTTTCCATTTGATAAGGTATTGAACATTTCCACGATATTTTCTACTATTCAAGATCTTTTCGACTTCGTATTGCTCAACGTTATCCTTGATGATGGGTGGTGGAGGAGTCTTTACAACTCGTTCTGGAATATCATTTGGAGAGTATGGCAGTAATTTGACGATATGAAATACTGGATGTATTTTCATAGACTTGGGGAGTGCTAATTCATATGCATTGTTTGAAAGCACTTTGACGATAGAGTATGGTCCAAGTCTTTTGTGATCCAGTTTTTGGGTTGGTCGTCCTGTTTGGATATTTGATGAATCTAACCAAACTTTATCTCCAATTTGATATTTGGGAGTCTTTCCCTTGTGCATGTCATAGTACTTCTTCATGTCATCAGCTGCTTTCCTCAGCGCTGATTCTGCATCTTCTCTTGTTCTCTTCAACCCCTCAATAAAGTTTTCTACTGAATCGATAGTGGATGTCTTGCCCGGTTCGAATCCCATATGCGGATTTTGTCCAGAGTTTAGCATGAAAGGAGAGTATTTGGTAGAGGCATTAATTCTATTGTTGTAACAGAATTCTGCCATGGGTAACCAATTCATCCAATCGGATTGTCGATGATCCACGAAGATGCGGAGGTATTGTTCAATTTCTTGGTTGATCCTTTCCATTTGTCCATCTGTTTGTGGATGATATGCCGTGGATAAGGCTGTTTTAATGCCTAGTAATCGGTTTAACTCCTTTGTCATTTTGGAAGCGAATTGAGGACCATGATCAGATAAAATCTTCTCAGGTAGTCCATGATGTTTCCAGATATTATCTCTGAACAACCGTGCTACTCCTTCGGCAGTGACGTCTGATGTTGTTGCCATAGTGTGAATCATTTTTGAAAAACGATCAACAACCACCAAAATTGAATCATATCCCTGACTATCTGGTAATTGTGTGATCAAATCCGTAGAGATGATTTGCCAGGGATGAGATGGTACTTCATTTGGAGTCAATTCTCCTTGTGGTTTCTGGGTGATCGTTTTCATTCTTTGACATATATCGCAACTTTTGACATATTTCCCAACATATGCTGCCATTCCTTTCCACCAAAATGTTCTCGACACTATCTCCAGTGTCCTCCATTGTCCTGGATGTCCTGCTATCAGGGTGTCATGACACTGTTTGATGACGTCTGCTCTGCAACTATCTGGTACGAGGATTTTGTCTTTGTATGTAAGCAATCCTTTTTTATTCTGTCCCCATCCTGCTATTGTAGCCATTTTGCATTCATCTGCTGACAATTCTACCCACATCTTGACATCTCCATCCTTCTCTTGTTCATCTGCTATCTTTTGAAGGAGTGGAATATTGTTCGTCATAACTGCTAGGATGTGTTTGTCCTTAATCTGAGATGCGCAAGTGCTATCAATCAGATTATTTGGTTTGAAGAATTCTGGTTTTAGCAGTATGACATTCTCATTGTCATGTTCCACCCCCTCTTTATGATCTGCTCATCTCGAGAGAAGATCTGGTTTGGCTGAACTCTTTCCCAGTCTGTGGGAAAGGTGAAAGTTGAACCTAGAAAGAAATAGAGACCATCAAGCCTGGTGACGGTTCAATTTCTGGGCACTCATAAAGTACTCTAGGTTTTTGTGATCCGTAAGGATTTCAACAGTACTATCTGTTCCTTCTAGATAGTGTCGCCATTGTTCCAGAGCGCGTATAACTGCTAACATCTCTTTGTCGTAGATGTCATAATTCCTTTCTGCTGGTGATAGTCCTTTGCTGATATATGTGACAGGATGCCATTTCTCATCATCTCTCATCTGCGATAAAACTGCGCCGGTGGCATACCCAGAACTATCTGCTTCAACAAGATATGGGCGATTGGGTTCGGGAAAGACTAAAACAGGTTTTGAACATAATGCTGTTTTAAGATTTTCAAATGAGTCTTTTTGTTCCTGATCCCAATGCCATTTACTATCTTTTTGTAGAAGAGTATTCAGGGGTTTTGCTATATTGGAGAATCCTCGTATAAAATGGCGATAGAAGTTGGTGAATCCCAAGAAGGAGCGTACTTCGGTGATGGACGTTGGAGTGGGCCATTCAGCTATCCCTTGGACCTTGATGGGGTCCATCATGATTTTATCAAAGGATATTTTAAGGCCAAGGTAATCAATCTCTGTCTTCTCGAAGTCACATTTCTCGGGTTTCAGATAGAGTTTGTTATTGCGTAATATCGTAAGAACTTCCTCAACTATACGGTGATGTTCTTCCATTGTGGCAGTGAAGATAAGGATGTCGTCCATGTAGACTACCACTTTGCCCCTAGCGATGAGTTCTCTGAAGAGATGGTTCATCATAGTTTGAAATGTAGCAGGGCTGTTGGTAAGTCCGAAGAACATAACAAGAGGTTCGTATAAGCCTTTGTTTGTGATAAAGGCTGCCTTCCATTCATCTCCTTCTTTGATATGAACATTGTTGTATCCCCATCTGATATCGAGTTTGGTGAAATATTGGGCCCCTTTGAGTTTGTCTATCAATTCCGATATGAGTGGTAATGGATAGGAATTTTTGATAGTAATTTCATTGAGGCAACGATAGTCTTGGATCAGACGTAATTCACCCAACTTCTTCTTGATAAAGAAAAATGGAGAGGCCATGGGTGATTTAGAGATATGTATACATCCTGATTTGAGATTGTCATCGACGAATTTCTCCAATTCTCGTTGCTCGGTGAAGGATAGGTTATACACCTTTCCCATGTGCATTTTTGCTCCAGGTTTCAATTCAATGGCATGATCCCAAATTCGTTTGGGAGGTAATTCATCAAAGGAATCTTTTTCAAATACTGTCTTGAACCCATGGTACGCTTTAGGGACAATATCTTCAAAAGATTTCTTTATCTTTCTTCTTTCTGCTTCGATTGCCAACTCTTGGGATATATTTCGAATTGCAGCATCCTTCTCATCATCTCCTATCATGATGCAGAGGATGCTATCTTCTTTCTGTACTTCATCTTCTTCATCGTTGTTGACTTCTCCCATCTGTGGTATTTCTGTTTTTTGTGTTTCCTTCTTCTTCCTTTTCCACTGCTTTCTATCTTCAACTACTCGTACGTGGCATCTCCGTGGACATCTAGTAAACAGAATCGCTCCAGTGTTCCAGTCAATTTCGGGATTGTGGATTTTAAGCCATGTTTCTCCAAGTATGAGATTGACTTTTCCTAGTCCTGTAACGCAGAAAGATGTTTGTTCTGTGTGATTTTGGACTTTGACAATTAAATCCACAGTTTCCATGATGGATCCTTGTTCATTCTTAGTTCCATCGACGTTATAAACTGGTATGGCTATGGGGAGTTTCTTTGTGCTTAGACGATTTGTTTTCACAAATTCTTTGTCTATGTAACATGTAGTGGCTCCCAAGTCTAGAAGCGCTTCGATAGTTACTGTTTGCCCATTCTCTGGTACTTTGATCTTGACTTTGATCATGGGCAGATCTATTCTGATCCCCATGACTACGTGCTTTTTTTTTCTTGAGAGGGCATACTCTCAGATGTCTCTTCCTTCTCAGTCTTTTTCTCCGATGAAATGTTGTTAAATACTATTGAATCAATAGGGTCGCATACATTCGCATGATCAACAGCGCCATCGTCTGGAGTAAGTGCTGAGAACATGTTTTTGGACAGTCCAGTGACATCTACTGGCCATCCTTTGCAAAATCCTGCTTCTTCCTTCTCTCCCCTTTGTCAAATATCATCTTTTCAAAATCCACCATGCTCATCTGCCTGATTTCTTCATGGATCTCCCTGATGCTCTTTCTCTGCGGACAAACATTTGCCCTATGCCCTTCTTTTCTGCAGTTGAAACATATTAAGGGTCTTCTTCTCTGTGCGGCATCCACATCCATTGGTACTGTTGCATTGCTTGCCCTTTGAGTGTTTGTGTTAGACTGAGGGGTGGCTGTTTGGTTATATCTAGGGGTCCATTGTGGTGGGCCCCTTGATTGCATAAGCTGGCGGTACTCTCGCATATGCCTGTCCACCTGTTGGGCCATCCTTTGCCAGTCTAGATATGTCGTGGGAAGGGGATTGATGTTGTAGACGCAGTTTAATATGTCACTATTTAGTCCTCTTTTGTAGCAGTCGATGAGTGCATGCTCATCATAAAGGGTTTTTGCTGCTAAGAGGAGAAACTCAGTGGTGTATTCATCCGCTGTCTTCCCCATTTGTCATAGTTTGTGGAGGGCTTGCTGCGCTGTATGTGCCTCATCTGGATCTCCAAATTGCTCTCATAATTTCATGTCGAATTCTACCCAATCTCGGAAGGGCATGGGGTATAATGGATTGAGGGGGTTAGCCTCATGTAGTCGTTGTTTCGCGACTTGTAGATTCCTCCATGCTTCTGCCAATCCTCCTATCATATAGGAGAGGGCATAGGTGATTCGATCACTGTCTGACCACGTCTTGTTTGCTGCGAATACCAGGAATAATTCTTGGACAAACGAATCAAGTTTGTCTCACTTCCCCAAGAATGCTGTAGGTGCAGAAACTTTTACCCGGTGTTGGGCAAATACATGGGCCGGCGGGGCATTGGCTTGGCCAGAGGAACTGGCATGAGTAGTTTGGGGGAGTGTGGAAGGAGGTGGCTGTTGCCACATCATCAATGTGATCTCCTTCATATTTTTGGCGATATCCGCCATTGTTGTCCCCAGGCTTATGATTGCATCGCCTTGTTCCCTCTGTACGCGCTGCTGTTATTTTATCTGATCGCTCATCATCTCCATCGCTTCCTCTACATCCAGAAGTCGAAGCCTTCTGGTTTCGTCTGCTTCTCTTCTTTCCCTTTCTTGGGAAGAATCTTCTATCATCGGTGCTGGTTCTCTGAATTCCCAATTGCTCGGACCTGACGTCATTGTTCGTTTCTGAAGATGAACGCCTGTGGGAGTGAATTTCGATATGGGCTGGTTCAGTCAAAGTAGTTGGGAAAGAAATGCCAAGGGAATTCCTCAGGATGGTCGTTGTAGTAGGGGTTATGGAGCTTGAAGAACCAGATGGCCTGTTGCTGCTTGTAATTGTAGGCGTGGTAGTGGAAGTGGAGGAGAGCCAAAGAAGTCACTGGATGAGTTGTTGGCGAAAGAGAGCTGAACCTGGCGTAGGATTTGCCAGATCTGGTTCTCTTTTCCGAGTGTAAGATGCATGGAATGGTGAAATTAAGATTGTGCAAAGTGAGAGCTCACTATTCCTTTTTCAAGGGAATAGGCCTTTCAACACAAAATGGAAGGTGGAAATATGTAAGTATATACTAGTATATAACTGCTACTAGTACTACGAAAGAGATCTTGTTATGGTAAAAGTTTATAGTACTCCTGGTCCGAACGGTTGTCAGGAGGTTCTGCAATGCCCCACTAAGTGGTAGACACCCTAGCACTGCTCGCTGAGGCAATATAAGGCCCGGCGCTGCAGCTGAACTACGAAGAATGGAGAACTAAAAACAATACAATGCTCTCTTGAGCGAGGAGGGAGGGGAATGGTGGTTGGAGACAGGGTTGTGGGAGTGAGTGTGAGGTCGCTGAAGGGAGCTTTATATAATTGTGAGGCGCACGCTAAGACAGTGAGGTCACAATTGGAGAGGAAAGGGGATTGACGAGGGAAGAGACAATACACCTTAGAAGTGTCACGCTGTAAAGTGGATATCTCAGATGTATAAAGCTAAAGAGCTATCTACTACATGAGAGTCCTTATATACTACAGGGATCGGCGCACAGACCATGTGCTGTCACTGTAGGGCAGACGTATGTAAATAAGATGTGCAGCATCTGTGAGAAGTATCAGTAAGCAATGCGCAGCATTGCACTGCATCAGTAAGTGTCTGTGGGAATTGTAGTCATAAATATACAGTAAGTGGCCCAATGACTAAATGGAAATGTGTCATAGATAATCGCGATAAGATCTACTGATGATCTGATAAGATGAGATAAGATATCTCTAGTAGATCTTGAGCGATAAGAGTAAAAGAAATTGTAAAATGAAAAGAAAAATAAGTACGTTCTGACAGACTCCAGTTTTGTATAAGTAGTTGAAAGCCTGGTGGTCTTAAACCCCAGTCTTGTCAACTTTGCAATCTAGGTTCTCCTACACTGTGCTTGACCTAAGCTCATTACAAACTCACCTCACTTCTCCAAGAACTAAGTCTAAGATCTCTAAGTCACTCTAAGTGTTGCTAAGACATCCTAAACTTGTCACACTGGATCCTCATTTAGTCATTGGTGGTATCATCCTCATCTCTATCTTGTTGATCCCACTCTTCATTGTCATCAAGAATGGTTACTATGCTTATCAAGCACATATCAATTACCTTGTTACCAGGGGTATTGTTATTTCAGACCTTCCCTAAGACTGTCCAATAGGCCACTCATAGCAGCCCCTTTCTGAGTGTAGAATGGCTCTGATTCAAATACCATCATGATTGGTGAGCACTAGTTGCCTTCAGCAAAGATGGCTTGATAACCAGCTTGATCCAGCTTCCCAACAGAGATAAGGGTATATCTGACAGCAGGTGCATAAAGGGCACCACACAAGGTCATTTTGTTGGATTTTGTCTGATGTCTATGCTGCTGAGCAGTTCCCTCTATCATATTATCTTATTTACATCTTATCTTTCTATCCACTTCATCTACATCTTACTACACATCTAATCTTATCTTATCTCTCACATCTTATCTCATGGCTCTACTCTGTTGTCATCTATCTGTGGCTGTGCTCTTATCTTCTGCCTTTGGCAGTCTCTTTGTCTTTCCTTTTGGAGTGGAGTTGCAACTCAATACTTTCATCTCTATATCTACTTTTCCCCAATCATCTCTGTCTTTCCTCTAAGTCTTTCCACACTCAGGAAAGCATCTCTTTTACCACTCTGCACCCTCATGTCTGGTGTCATCTTTATCTTGGCTGTGCTCTTCTCCAACCTCTGCTGTCTCCTCCCACCTACCATGCAATCTATCCTCATTGTCTTCCTTGCTCTTTCCTCCTGCCCTCTCCTGTGTGAACACATTTGGGTTGCTGCAGTGCCATTTGGGACTTCCACCATCAAGTTGCCACAGCCAATAGCATTGAAATGCTGGTTGTTGGCTGTCTTAAATGGGTGAGCAGGTAAGTCTTTGGAATTGGTGAAATCTTCACAGTATGGTGAAATGTGACAGGTTGAACTGGAGTTGTACAGCTCAACACAGGTACCAGCAATCATTCTAACCCCATCAACAGCAGCAGCAACATCTTGCTCTGCATTGCATGACTCTTCAACCAATGAGGTGACCTCCACAACCATGGCTCTAGCCACCTCAGTCCCAGCTGCATCACCAGTATGCAACTGTGCCACATCAACTTTACATGGCATACAGAGCACTTCATTGAGCCAATGGTAAGTGACTTCATTGTCTTCAGAGGCCATGATGTGAGCCTCTTTGTTGTCTGTAGCCTCTTCATTGTTGCTGTCATCAGGCATGTCAACTAGGCCAGGTAAGTCATCAAACTCATCACTGATTGGGTCCTCAATGAGAGAGGCACCCATACTAACATTGATCTCATCTTCTAGACTGAAAATTTCATCTACCTCAGTGACTGCCCAGACACTGTCTCCTTCATCATCATCAGGTTCAGTTGAGTTAGCCAATCCACTGGTTTGAGCTGCATCTGCTTGCTGACTCTTTGTGGCAGGTGGCCTTCATGACTTCAGGCATTGAGAATGCATGTGCCCAGCTTTGTTGCAGGACAAGCACACACCAGGGGTGCATGGCCTTTGAGTCATATCCTGGGTAGATGCCAGGGCAACATCACTGTTGTCCCTTCTGTTGTGGCACTGGTAGGTTTTGTTTTCTCAGGGGCCAATGTTGTCACTGACAGAACATTCATATTCTTCACTGATGAGGTGGGCCAAAGTCTTGGGCTCCATCTCATATGAGGGATTCTGTGTGACAATGGAAGCATGTATGCCTGATGCAAGGCATTTCAACCACTTTGGAATCACATTCAGGATCTTTGCATAATAGTCCAAATCACATATGTTGATGCCACAAGAGACAAGCTCTTTGTGCTTTGCTCTGAGATCAATTAGGAAATGCTGGACATCAGCACTGAGTGGACAGTGAGATGACATGAAAGAATTTCAGTATGGGTGAATAACCAATTCCATGTGTATTCTTCTGAGATGGCCTTCCACTTCTCTGCAACTGTGTCAAGCTTTTGTACACAGATGACTGCCAAGTCAGGAAGCTTTTGTTTTGACTTGACATGTAATGGGCAACCCTCTCCTCCTTTTCCCATGTGGCAAGAGCTGTGGTTTCATCAGGGGTAGGGGAAGAACTGACAGTGGGCTTTGGAGTGGTGCCATTGAAATGGCCCCAATGGTCATGCACAGATAAAGCTTCTTCAAAACATATTGAGAAGATGGCCCAATTGGAGCCAGTGGGGTTGAGTTTGGGGACAGATGAGGGATGGGAGTTGCTAGGGGTATTGGAGTGTAGAGATGACTTTTTTTTGAGATAGTGGCATTGGCAAATATGACAGATTCTGTTTTGTTTTTAAGCAGGGGTAGGGCCCATAACCTTTTGAACAGCACCAGTGCCAAAATAGTGACTTGGCTTGGGTTTAAACCAAGGACCTCCCTTACTCTGGGTGGGTGCTCTAACCACTGAGCTACCAGGCCTTGTCTAAGTGAAGTGCTATTAGCATGATGTGGAGCTGTCATGACTACTGTAGAGTTGTAACTCTGCCATGAAAGTATTGTAGCTCTGTTACAAAGAGTAGTAGCACATGTACAGGGTCGGGCATTTGACCTTATCTCCAACACCCCCACTAAGGGCAATGCCCATTAGACCCCTAAGGGTAGCCATACTATTCTAGTGGTGCACCAGACTGAGTGTTCATTGTTCTTGTTGCTAGGACACTTTTTTGGTGTTTCTTGTGCAGAAGAGCACCTGTTCTATAAACCTTGTTATTACAAAAATGCCTTGTTCAGAACATTGTTACTTGTCTGGAGAAAGCTCATGCCAGTTGTGCTATACCCCACACCTATCTGGCAACATCTGGGTGCAAGCTTCATTAGAAACCAAAGCTGACTGCTTGGAGATGTCAATTACTTTCCACACATGATTGTTCTGGCATACCTTGCTTATTGTTAGTGAACATGAAGATATCCCACAGTTCATACTGGAGGTCTTCTCTCACACATTGCACTCTACATCAACTGAATTCCTGCTTTTGAATTGTTAGCCTCTTCTCTCTCAGAACTGCTCCCAGCCAGCACACATGATACTTTGGGAGATTGCTAATATTGTAGGAGAAGTGCTTGTCCATCATAAATCATAGATTGTGTGACAAACTGGGCTCATCTCACTGTACAATTGTGTGCACATATACAATCTGGCAGTTTGCACTTGACCAATGTGATGCAGTTGACTGGTATCCATCATGGGCTACTCCAACAATGTGATTTCATAGATGTTGCACACAATTGTCCAAGGACACAAGAAACATTGATCTAACCCCAGAAAAGTATGTGCATCAATGATTCAGCTGAAAGTGTCTACAAGAGCAGGTACTTGCAGAGAATGCACTGAATTGACTATGAGGGTGCTATGAGACCGGAGTCTGCATATATCCCTGAAAGGGAGACTGGGCACACTCGACTAATAGTTCACACTAAAAGAAGAGGAAATCCAGCCATAACTAGCTGGGGTATATTCAACTATACTAAGAAGACCTATATACTCTAAGTAAAGGTGCACGGACCAGGCACAGTACTACAGGGCAGGTCAGCTAGGTACAATACTGCAGCTAACTAAGGAACATGCCAAAGGTGCATGCTATGACCTCATGGTCTAGGCATAGCCAGAATATCCTAGACTGGCACAGCAGTAAGTGTAATGTGATAAGATAAGATCAGAAGATCAGAAGATAAGATGATATTATCTTATTAGACAACAAGAGAAACATAAAAGAAAATGAAAAGAAATAAAAGGCTAAACACTCCAAATAATGAAGCTTGACAGGTGCTGTCAGTGGGCCAAGTCAGGCAGTCAGCAGCTGCAATCTGAGAGTATTTTGGTTGGTGGAGCAGACAGAGCAGGAAGAGGGTCAGCAATTGGTGGAGTGGATGGAACCTGAGGAGGGGGACCATCATCACCATCCTCTGTGAGGCCAACACTTTGCAGTGAGGTCATGCAATGCATAAGGAGGGGAAGGTGAGAGAGGAGGGCTAACAACTTAGGATGATGTCACACTGCAGAGCAGATATTCCAGATGTATTAAGCTGGGAAATACATGCTATGTATCTACAGCTTATATAGTAAATAGCTCTATGCACAGACTGTGTATACTACTGTAGGGCAGGCTTATAGAATGGGGACCACAGTAAGTGTGAGAAGAGTTATGCACAGCATTTGTGAGAAGATTCATAATTGACTATGAGAAATGTAGTCATATCAATATAGCAAGTGGCCTGATGATGAAATGGAAATGAGTCATGCATAATTGTGAAAGACCTGATAAGATGTGTAGTATAGATTTTGAGCAATAAGACTGAAAGAAATCATAAAATGAGGAGAAAGATGTAAACACAGGCTTGGGCAGGCAATCCTCAGAGTGATGACATAAGTGTATAAGAACCCCAATGGGGAAGCAGTAGCAGACATAGCTGCAAGCAACAGAGAAGTGGCCACATGTGTCAGGCTGCTATGATTTTCCTTTATTTTCTCTTCATTTTTCCTATTTTTCTTATGTCTCTACCACTATAGATCTTATAATTGCTCCTGATCTATTGAGGTGATTCTCATGGTCATGCATTCCTTTTGTTCATCTTTATCAGCCAATAACACATCAGTTGTCCAATCTCTGATCAGCCTGCTCATGAAGTAGTTATGACTCTTTTTCTCACTATTACTGCAGATGCTCACTCAGCTTTCTTATGACTGCTGTGGAGTATCACCAATCATTCTCACATATACTGTGGACATCAGTCATCCTCTTTTTGATTGGTTGTTATTATTATCTCTACTGCACAGCCCTTGCTAGTTCATATGCCTGCCCTAGAGTACAGTACTATATATACTAGGACTCCTATCATTTATTCCCCAGTTCTGATCATCTGGGATATCCATTAGGTACAGTACCATTCCTCTCTTCTCTCTTACTATATACTAATATATCTGGGATATCCACTAGCCCTGAAGCATGATCTATCCTTTGTTCTAGCCTCTATTCAGTTGTTTGGCTTTGACATTAGTGTTGGCCTCACAACATGTGGTAGTAAAGAGTAGAGATGCTGCATGTGAAGATATGAGATGAGGGTGGGAGAGTAAGTAAGAGGATACTCACTCAGTGTTGAATATAAATGTGTATTTTCATTTGGTGCTGCTCTACACTTGTCCTATACCACAATACACATACATATTATGCTTTACATATCTCCTTGGACACTTCACCCACACACATACTCTGAGCCCCACTTACTTTACCAGGACAATGTGCATCCATCACATACTTGGGTATCCTTGTTCTTCATATGTTTACTCTCTGCATGAACCTTCACCTCTCCTACTAGATAAGATGGTCTCTATATGCTACATCTCCTCAGACGTCTTACACATTGTCTGAGTGAGTACTTCCCTATCCCATCTTACTATCTCTCTCACTCTCCTGTGGCTCTCTACTATCACTACATTGTGGCACTCTTGTGTCCACACTCTCACTTGTTGCTGCAGATGCATGCACTCTTACCACCCCTTGGGCTGACTTATATCATCATCATCATCTTATGTCATCACTGTATTGTTGTTTGCCATAGCCTGCACATATATGTGTGCACCTATTGTTGTGCCACTGAGCATCCTCTTTACTTTATCTTATCTACATCTTATCTCATCTGATCTCAGAATTTATCTATATCTTCATCTGATCTATCTGTTGTTATTATTCTTTGTCTTCTACTTCTTTATCTCTAGGGTTGGAGCTCTGCTACAACTCTATCTTCATCACACTATATCTTCTTCCCCTTCATCTTATCACCTCAGCTTTCTACATTGTGTAGCTGAGGTGAGTATCATCTACTCTACCTCTTTTCTTCTTACCTACACTTCTTTCTCAGCTTTGTCTTGTCTGTGCCCTCATGTCTGGCACCTTGTCTATTCTGTGCCTAGGCTTCTCCCTCTTCCTCTGTCACCATTCCTAGCATGTGGGGCTCATCTTCTGTCATGGACCTATTGGTCTTGCTCTTATCTATAGTCATATTGTCCTCTTCCTTCCTGTGTCCACACCATGTGGGAGGGTGTAAAGTAGTCTGCAGAGATGTGAGATGTAATGTGCATGTGTATAGTACATAAAGCATGAGAAGCCAAATGAAAAGTCCAGTAGACACATGAATATTCAAGAAAAAATAAGTATGTCCTGACAAATACCCCCCTTCTTAGGGTGAGATGACTTGACAAGCAAGTGAAACTCCTGTGGAACCAAAACCTTGACATCCCCTGTCCATGTCATTAAATAAATTGACTTCTTTAACATCAGCTAGTGAAATATGTTTGAGGATCAATTGTGCAACATGTCAATTTTTGACTATCTTAGGCTGCTGGACTTACCCTTACACACTCTTATACTTATCTCTATCTCTATCTCTATCTCTATCTCTATCTCATCTTATTGGTATTTTGTTTCTCTTTATGGTTTGAGCTCCTATTAAACTCTATCTCAGGTTTGGAAGTTTTTATTGTCATTTTATCTGACATTTCTCTCATCTTGCCAGACCCTTAAATGATCTAACAAAAAAGGACATTTCTTGGTGATGGGGTGATGTTGAACAAAATGCATTTGAAAAACTTGAATGCTGTTTTACTTCTGCACCAGTATTAACCCAACCTAACATCTCACAACCTTTTTGATTAGAATGCAATGCCTCTCAATTTGCCCATGGGGTGGTATTGTCACAAAAAGGAAGTGATCAACAATGGCATCCAATTGCATTTTTATCCAAATTGTTCAACAAAGCAGAACACAATTATGATATCTATGATTGAGAATTACTCTCTATCATTAGGGCATTGGAAGAGTGGTGTCATTTTCTGGAAGGATCCTCATATGTGATTGAGATTCTCTCCAATCACAAAAATCTAGAAGTTTTCAAAGATGCCCATAAACTTTCTTGACATCAAGCCCATTGGGCCCTATTTTTGACACAATTTCATTTTACCATCACTCACATTTCAGGAATCCAAATGGGGAAATCCAATCTTCTGTCTCAAAGACCAGATCATGATAAGGGCAAACATGATAATACTGATCACATATTACTTCCCTCTACTTTGTTCACCAAAGCAGTAACAATCCTATTCTCTGACAAAACATTGATTTCTCAGATATGAAGAGCACAAAGTATTGATAATGAGGTATCTCTTGTTCTTCAGACCCTTCAAGCCCCCATAGGTAGTACTCTTCAAAAGAATCTTTGCCAAAACTGGGAAGTTTCTGATGGATTAGTATTTTACTCATCATATTTATATATTCCTCCTGATTTGTCACTCAAACAAACCATTTTGAGATGTCTTCATGATCTCCCCTCTGCTGGACATCTGGGTGTCAGGCCACTCCTATTTTTCTCTTATTTTTCTCTATATTTCTTATGTCTCTATTGTCATAGATCTTATAATTACTCCTGATCTACCAAAGTGATTCCCACAGTCATGCATTCTATTTGTCTGTCTTTATTGGCTGATGGTGCACCAATTGTCCAATCTCCAATTGGCCTGATTATGAAGTAGTTATGACTCTTTTTCTCATGGTTGTTGCAGCAGCTTACTTATTGTTCTCACCATGACTGTGGAATGCTTACTTATTATTCCCACTGTTGCTGCACTTATTGTACAGCACTGACACATCCCTTCTATTATTAGCTATGACCTCATCTCTTTTTGTTCTCATATTCCAGCCCTATAGTGTATAGCATGGTCTGTGCACTCATTCCAGTACTATAAGTACAGTAGTCCACTTAGCATTTTATCCCCAGTTTTGATCATCTGGGATATCCACTAGGTGCAGTAGCTTCCTAGTCTTTTCCTGTCTTACCTTTACTGATTATATATCTGGGATATCCGCTAGTCTGAGTGCGATTGTCCTTTCTGTTTTAGTTTTTTCTTTGTTGTTTGGCTTCAATGTAGCATCAGCCTCACACTGGGACATTTTCAAACCTATGATCTAGTTCAATGATCATTCTGGTGGCCTGGTATGCAAAAATCTACCTTTGATTATGTTTCAGGATGCATAACATGTCAATCTACAAAAAACTTGACCCATTGACCTCATATATCACTGCAATCAATTGATCCAATTCCAAATGCTTATCCATTTTCTATGGTCACTATGGATTTTATTATTGCACTACCCATCTCCAATGGATTTGACACAATAGTGGCTTTTGTTGATCATGATGTTACTAAAGCTGTTGTTTTGGCCCCTTGTTCTAGTTCTATCACCACAGAACAAACAGCTATTCTTTATGCCAAACAAGTTTGGAAACATTTTGGTCTTCCAAAGATAATTATCTCTGATCATGGACCACAATTTACATCAAAATTCACCTGTGCTCTCACTCACACTCTTCATATTTCCCAAAGTTTATCCTCTGCATATCATCCTCAAACAGATGGACAAACTGAATGGTATAATCAAGAACTGGGGCAATACCTGCAATACTCATCAGGACAACTGGTCCTCCTATCTCCCTCTCACAGAATTCATGCATAATTCTCATTGTTATTCTCATACTTTACAAACACTGTTCTTCTCCCTTATGGGATATCATCCCTCTGGTGGTCATTCTATCCCTTCCCCTGTCTCAATTCCATCTGTTTCTGATTGCATTGCCACCTTATTATCATCACAAAATGATATTACAGCTGTACTTTCACATGTTCCTCTTGTTTTCCCCACATCCCCATATCAATCTGGCAATAAAGTTTGGTTAGATGCCACTAACCTTTCCACTTCCCATCCATCTCACAAACTTGTCCTCCACTGTTATGGCCCTTTTACAGTTACCACAGTTATTAATAATTCTTCTTATCACCTCTGTTTACCCACTCCCCATTCATGGAAATGTATTTGCCCTGTTGCACAGGGAATGTGGCACAGTGGTGAAGGTGACAGAACATGACTAGACAGGGAGCATGGCCTGGATGTGCAGAGGGAGGTTGTGGTGAACATGGCACAAAAGAGGATGAACACTGAGAAGCAGACAACAAAGATGAGAAGAGGGAAGTACATTGTTGTACTTCCAAAGGAGTGTATTGAAGTGGATGGGGTAAAGACTGATCAGACACTCTCAAGAAAGAGAGGAGAAGATGTCTGCTTATATTTCTAAGATGCTGTCAGGACACATTATTTTTCTTTTCATTTTTACGATTTTCTTTTATCTTATCGCTCAAGATCTGTAGTTACATCTTATCTTATCTGATTAGATCTTTCACGATAATCTATGACTCATTTCTCATTCATCATCAGGCTGCTTACTCTTTACTTATGACACATATTCTCACAGACACTTACAAATACTCTCATGATGACTGTGCAATGCTGTGCATTACTTACTGATCATTCTCACACATGCTGTGCATGACATCATGCTATCCCCATTACTGTACTCCAAATGCCTGCCCTACAGTGACATACATGGTCTGTGTGCACAGGCATTTACTATATATACTGTACTTCATAGTATACCAATTCCTTAGCTTAGTACTTCTGAGATATCTGCTTCATAGCGAGTTAGTCTTTGGAATACTATTATCCTTTATCCTCCTTCTCTCCTCTGAGTTCTGTTGTGTGACCTTGCTAGTTGTGTCGGCCTCACAATAGTACTAAGCTCTTTAGTGACCTCACACTCATCTCATAACATCTCTGTGTTCAAATCATCACTCCCTTCCCTACTCATCTAAAGAAGACAAATATCTGTTTTTACGGTTCCCAATTTTTCATAGTCAGCTACAGTGCCGGGCCTTACATTGCCTCAGCGAGTAGTGCAAGGGTGTCTTACCACTTAGTGGAGCACCGCAAACCTCCTGACAACCATTCAGACCAGGGTTACAATAAAATTTTACCATATCAGAGAATTCTTTCGTATTATATGAGTAGCACATAGCACATTACCTACCACCATCTTCCACTTTGCATTTGAAAGGCTTACACCCTTGAAAAAGGTGTAAAGAGTTTTCACTTTGTGCAATTTTATTTTCACCATTCCAAGAATTCTCCACTTGGAAAAGAGGACTAGGTCAGGCAAATCATATGCCAGACTTACCTCTTCATTACCCACACCCACACAACCTCACACCTCCCAAGCTCTCATCCAATATTATGGAAATGCATTCCAATATCGTTGACAACAATCTATTTGGTTCTTCAAACTCCACAATCCCTATTTTAACAACCACCCTGACGAATTCCCATGGCACTTCTTTCCAAATTACTGGGAAAGAACCAGCCCTTATTATAATTCAATCCCCCAAGCATACATCTTCCGAAACGAGCAATGATGAGCTCAGGACCCAGCAACTGGGAAATGAGGAATCCAGCTCCAATGGTGGAAGATTCATCAGCAGAAGCAGAACAGGAAAGGATCGAAGAAATAGAAAGGGAAAGAAGACAGGCAGAAACTGCCAGACTGTGCATCACAGATCTGGAGGATACAGTGGAGATGATGAAAACAGCAATGGAGGAGCAACATATTGCATCACAAAAACAGAATACCCAATTCTTGGAGATGGGAACTGCATTGGTGCAAATCACCAACTTGTTGGCCAGTATCACAGCAATGATGAGCACCCAACCAATCCCATGCCATACAGCAGCAGGTACATCTGGCCAATCTGCAGGCCTTGGGGCCCACATGTTTGCCCAACACCGAGTCAAAGTTTCTGCACCTACTCCATTCTTGGGGAAGCACGACAAACTTGATTCGTTTATACAGGAATTATTCCTAGTATTTGCAGCAAACAAAATGTGGGTAGACAATGATCACATCACATATGCCCTTTCCTATATGATAGGAGGAAGTGCAGAAGCATGGAGAAATTTACAAGTCACAAAACAACGACTACATGAGGCTAACCCCCTTAACCCACTCCATCCTATGCCCTTCCAAGATTGGGTAGACTTTGATGACAAACTGTGCGCACAATTTGGAGATCCTGATGAAGCACACACAGCACAACAGGAACTACATAAAATCAGACAAATGGGAAAAACAGCAGAGGAATACACTACAGATTTTCTCCTCATTGCAGCAAAAGCAAAATATGATGACCAAGCTCTCATAGATTGCTATTGCAGAGGATTAAACAATGAACTCCTGCAAAGGATCTATAATATCAATCCTCCTCCTGTTACCTATTTACAATGGCAACAAGTGGCTCAAACTGCGGACAGACATTGGTGGGAGTATAAGCAACTCATGCAGACTAGAGGCGCATCTAGCTGGACACCAAGAAACACTTATACACAATCCCAGCCACAATGGAATGTCCAAAGTAATCCTCCAATGCAGAAAGCAAGCAATGCCACTGTACCCATGGATGTCAACAGAGCACAGAGAAGAAAGACGATCATATGTTACAATTGCAGACAGGAGGGGCACATATCATGAGAATGCCCACAGAAGGGGAAGAAGAGCATCAGGGAAATACAAGAGGACATCAGGCAGATGATTTCCAGAAGATGATGAATGAAGAATGGGAAAAGAGGGGACTGCCTGTAGATAGGCAGGGTTTTGCCAAGGACAATCAGTAGATACCGCTGCATTGTCCTCCAATTGTTTCTCGGTTCTGTTTCCTGATGATGGCACTGTTGATCACACCAATGTATGCAATCCTATAATCATTGATGAATGCATTATTGTTTCAAATCATCAGGAAGAGAAAGAGAAAGAGGTATCTGAGAGTATGCCCTCTCACAAAAAAGAAAAGCATGAAATCATGGGAATAAAAACAGAATTACCCATGATCAAAGTAGAAATGAAGACAGTGAATACTGGAGCAACAGTAACTGTGGATGCCCTACTTGACTCAGGAGCTACAACATGCTACATCGATGAACAATTTGTAAAACAAAACAACTTAAACACAAAAAAATTACCAATTGCGATCCCAGTCTACAATGTCAATGGAACGAGGAATGAAAATGGATCTATACGAGAAACTGTAGATCTAATCCTGAAAACTTATGACCATACCAAAAGAACTACATTCTGTGTCACTGGTCTAGGGAAAACTAATCTAATTATTGGAGAAACATGGCTTAAAATCCATAATCCAGAAATAGATTGGCAATCAGGATTAGTAACATTCTCAAGATGTCCTAGAAGATGTCAAGTTAGACTTCTTGAAGAGAAAAAGTCTAGGAAGAAAATCAGAGCAACAAAGAAAGAAGCGAAATTGAAGAAAGAAGTACCAAAGATGGTAGAAATAGATGATGACGAAGAAGACGAACCAAGACCTGGAGATAAGATATTGTGCATTATGATTGGCCAAGAAGAGAAAGAAGCAGCAATCAATAACATCAGCCAAGATCTTGCAATAGAGGCAGAGAAGAAGAAAATCAAACGATCCTTTGAAGACATAGTTCCCCTTGCGTATCATCATTTCAAAACTGTCTTTGAAAAGGAATCGTTTGATGAGTTACCTCCCAAACATCTTTGGGATCACGCCATAGAGTTGAAACCAAACTCTAAAATGCATGCTGGAAAGATTTATAATCTATCCCTAGTCGAACAAGCAGAATTGGAGAAATTCATAGACGAAAATCTTAAATCGGGGCATATATGACCCTTGAAATCACCAATGGCCTCACCATTTTTCTTTATCAAAAAGAAATCAGGGGAACTACGTCCCATACAAGATTACCATTGCCTCAACAAAATTATGATCAAAAACACATATCCTTTACCACTCATATCAGAATTAATCAATAAACTCAAAGGGGCAAAGTTTTTTACCAAACTTGATGTTTGATGGGGATACAACAACGTATGGATCAAAGAAGGAGATGAATGGAAAGCAGCATTTATAACCAACAAAGGACTATACAAACCACTTGTTATGTTCTTCGGGTTAACGAACAGTCCTGCAACCTTTCAAATGATGATGAATCATCTTTTCTGTGTTCTTATTGCAAATGGCAAAGTAGTGGTTTATATGGATGATATTCTCATCTTCACCAAAACACTTGAAGAACATTGTCAAATTGTCGCTGAAGTATTACAAATACTTCAAGATAACAAACTCTACCTAAAACCAGAAAAATGCGATTTTGAAAAGGAAGAGATAGATTATCTCAGACTCAAAATCTCCTTCGACAAGATCATGATGGATCCTGTCAAGGTTCAAGGCATCACAGAATGGCCTACTCCCACCACTGTTACAGAAACCAGATCATTCCTGGGATTTGTCAACTTTTATCATCATTTCATCAGAGGATTTTTGGAGATTGTCAAACCCTTGAATAGTCTGTCACAAAAGGATGCCAAATGGAAATGGGACGAAGAGCAAAAACATGCATTCGAGTCATTGAAATCAGCCATGTGTTCCAAACCCATTTTGGTATTCCCTGAAGCAGACAAACCATACCTGGTAGAAGCAGACAGTTCTGGTTATGCAACCAGGGCAGTCTTATCCCAGAAACAAGATGATGACAAATGGCATCCAGTAGCCTACATTAGCAAAAGTTTATCGCCAGCAGAATGCAACTATGACATCTATGACAGAGAGATGTTGGCAATAATCAGAGCACTGGAACAATGGTGGCACTATCTTGAAGGTGCACAAAACCCAGTTGAAATCTTCACAGACCACAAGAATCTAGAGTACTTTATGAGTGCCCAGAAATTGAACTGTTGCCAGGCATGATGGTCTCTCTTTCTTTCTAGATTTGATTTCAACCTTACCCATCACCTGGGTAAATCATCCGACAAGCCTGACCACCTCTCGAGATGTTCAGATCATAAAGAGGGGGTGGATTGTGACAATGACAATATTATACTGCTGAAACCCGAATTTTTCAAACAATCAATCAGTACAGTATTCACAAACCCACCACTACTGAAAAAGATCCTAGAAGCACAAAAGAATGAAGGAGAGATACAACAATGGAGAGAATTGCCAGCAGATGAAGCAAAAACGGCAATCATAGCAGGACACCAGGAAAATGAACAGGGACTCCTTACATACAAAGGAAAAATCTTCATTCCTGATAGTTGCAGAGCGGAGGTGGTAAAACATTGTCATGACAGTCCAATAGCAGGACACCCAGGACAATGGAGAACGTTGGAGTTGGTAGGAAGGACATTTTGGTGGAAAGGCATGGCAGTGTATGTTGGAAGATACATCAAAGAATATGAACTCTGTCAAAGAACCAAAGTTATCATGAAGAAACCACAATGTGAACTTACACCAAATGAAATTCCAGAACGACCCTGGCAAATTATATCAACCAACCTTATCACACAATTGCCAGATAGTCAGGGATATGACTCAATACTGGTAGTAGTGGATCAATTTTCAAGAATGATTCACGCAATGCCCACCACTACTACTGTAACAGCAGAAGGAGTCACACAACTTTTCCAAGACAACATTTGGAAGTTACATGGTTTACCAGAGAAGGTTCTCTCTGACAGGGGTCCACAATTTGCTTCAAAGGTCATGAAGGAATTAAACAAAATCCTTGGAATAAAAACAGCTTTTTCAACTGCTTTCCATCTGCAAACTGATGGACAAACCGAATGAATAAATCAGGAGATAGAGCAATATCTCCGAATATTTGTAAACCATCGACAAAGTGATTGGATGAATTGGTTACCTATGGCATGTCAGGCCGCTATTATTTTCCCTATTTTTCTCCTCATTTTTCTCTATTTTCTTATGTCTCTATCATCATAGATCTTACAATCGCTCCTGATCTATCAAAGCGATTCCCACGGTCACATACTCTTTCATTTCGTCTTTATCGGCCGATGACACATATGTCATCCGATCTCCGATCGGCCTGTTCTATCTTTAGCTATGACTCTTTCTCTCACACTTACTGCGCATGCTCACCAATCCTTCTCACACCTGCTGCGGAGTATCACCAATCACTCTCACAGTTACTGCGGAGCTCAGTCAGTGATGACGCGTCCCCTCTATTATTAGATATGACATCATTACTTTGTTTTCTCGTTCTCCGGCCCTATACTGTACTGCATGGTCTGTGCACGCTTCAGGGTACTATATATACATACGACTCCTAGCGGTTTATTCTCCAGTTCTGATCATCTGGGATATCCGCTAGGTACAGTATCATTCTCTACTCTTTTTTACTATACGCTAATATCATCTGGGATATCCGCTAGTTGAAGCGCGATTGTCCTTTTATTACAGCTTTCTTCAGTTGTTTGGCTTCGACAAAGCATCGGCCTCACATGGCAGAGTTTTGTTACAACAACCGCATCAATGCATCTACCAAACAAACTCTGTTCATATTGAATAGTGGCCAACATCCAAGAATGGGATTCAAACCCCATGCCGAATCCAACATTGAATCAGTAGATGTCTTCATATCTTCTCTAGAAAGAGCTAGAGATGATGCCAAAGCATCAGAAGATATGAAGAAATACTATGATGCACACAGAGGAGAGACTCCCAAATATGAAGTAGGGGATAAAGTCTGGCTCGACACATCCAATATTCAATTGGATAGACTGATGAAGAAATTGGACCATAAATGAATTGGGCCATATGTGATTGTTGAAGTCCTATCCAACAATAGTTACAAACTTGCATTACCAAAAATGTTAAAAATCCACCCAGTATTTCATGTGGTCAAATTATTGCCATTCACAGCCAACTCTATCCCTGAAAGGAAACAAAAACCCCCACCAGCCCCTATAGTTGAAGGAGAAGAAGAGAGATATGAAGTAGAAGAAATTCTTGATACTCGCAAACGATACGGCAAGATCAAATATTTGATAAAATGGAAGAACTATCCACACGAAGCTAATTCTTGGGAACCAGCATCTATCATTACCAAAGATGTCCCAAAATTAGTAAAAGAATTCCATTTATCACATCCTGCTGCCATTCGAGTTATCCAGAATATCACTTTGCCCATGAAACGACTTTCAGACAAAGCAACTATCCCTACTAGAGGATTGCTATTTGCAGCAGGGTTAGATCTTTACAGCGTGGAAGAAACAGAGATATTACCACACTGTCAAAAGTTGATCAATACTCAAATCTCCTTGGCTATACCAAATCACTGCTATGGATGTATTGCTCCTTGTAGTGGTTTGGCTGTCAAAAACTCTATATCAATTGGAGCTGGAGTGATTGACTCAGATTACCATGGTCCTCTCAAAATTCTTCTCATCAACAATGGAAATGACACATTCCATATCAAAGAAAAAGATCGTATCACGCATTAATCCTTGAAAACATATCTACTGCCAATGTCTTAGAAGTCGATTCACTGGATGATACTTCAAGAGGAGATGGAGGTTTTGGATCTACAGGAGTCTAACAGTTCATCAGGTTGTCTCACCCATAAAACGGGGGTATTGTCAGGATGTGTTATTTTTCTTTTCATTTTTACGATTTTCTTTTATCTTATCACTCAAGATCTGTAGTTACATCTTATCTTATCTGATTATATCTTTTGTGATAATCTATGACTCATTTCTCATTCATCATCAGGCCACTTACTCTTTACTTATGACACATATTCTCACAGACACTTACAAATACTCTCATGATGACTGTGCAATGCTGTGCATTACTTACTGATCATTCTCACACATGCTGTGCATGACATCATGCTATCCCCATTACTGTACTCCAAATGCCTGCCCTACAGTGACATACATGGTCTGTGTGCACAGGCATTTACTATATATACTGTACTTCATAGTATACCAATTCCTTAGCTTAGTACTTCTGAGATATCTGCTTCATAGTGAGTTAGTCTTTGGAATACTATCATCCTTTATCCTCCTTCTCTCCTCTGAGTTCTGTTGTGTGACTTTGCTAGTTGCGTCGGCCTCACAGATGCTATACAACTACTGATATGCAATCACAGATCATGCACAGACCATGCTTACTAATAAGTGTGGGCTGTGGGTGTCTAGAGGGAGAGATAAGTGGTGACAAGATCTGATAAGATCGAAGCAGATCCAACACACCCTGTGTTTCATGGATCTATCCTTTCACCTTATTGCTCTGCTCCTTACAGTTTCCAACCTTCTCCACCACCTCCTGATATTGTTGATGGGGAATCCCAACATGAAATCAAGTCTAAACTTGATTTACATTTCCATTGTAATCATCTTTACTACCTTGTGCATTGGAAACACTTCCTGACATCCAACAATGAATGGATCCCTGCCTCATGTATGGCCAATGCTTCCTCCCTTGTTTCCTCCTTTCATCACCCCTCCACCTCATGCCCTCTTACTATTCACTTACCTCCTTGTTCATTGGGTAATTGAACCCTTTAAAAAAGGGGGGTGATTTCTATTTTTCTTTCATCCATCATTTCCATCATCATCATGTCTTGTCCAGTATTTTGTGATCCTTTCTCCACTGAATGCATTGACAATTTTTGCTGCATGTTTATTGAACTCCCTGCTGCTCAACCCCTTGCCACCTTCACTGTTAGAGAAAGAGGAATACTCCTAGACAAAAGAGGCACAGTTGTGGAGTTTCAGAACCTCACACTGATTGAACAACATGCCAAAGTCCTTAAAGCCCTTGAAACCATAGAGCACATATGAGCTCAACCACATCTTTATCAGTCTAACAATCCCCTTCATCTTCCTTTACCACCATCTCCCAATCACCAGCCTACATATGAATTGATGCAGCAAGAAGTTCATAAAGAATCAATTCAGAAGTTAAAGGTATCAAGTGATACTTGATGCTCTGGCCAAAACAACACCATCCCTGTGCAGTGAGTGTGGACCCTCTGCCCAGCTTCCTTTATCCATAAAGGAAGAAGACATGGACATCAATCTGGGGACTTACATTACATCCTTCCCTCTTTCTTATTGCACTACCTCCCCACCATATCATATGCCATCCCCATCTCCCATTCCTGATTCAAGTGATTCCACCACCTTATCCCCTCACCCATCTCTACCTGAACTCATTTCAGAATACAATGGAGATCCCCATGTTTTCAACTCTCCTCCTTCTATCTTACTTGGTATACAATCATTTTCAGACCTCCCCACTACCTATATATTGGACACTCTTGGGTGTCTGAGATGCACACCTTCTTCACTTCACTATCCCAATACCCACCCTCATGCACAACCAGTCTTAGGTCATCATCTCCACTCTGACTATGAGATTACTCTTGAGTTCAGTCAAGTACTCAACAACCCCCATTCCTGACTTGACACTGAGACTGCTGCCATATTCATCAGAGATAGAGGAATCCAAAACAACATCAGGCAATACACAGATTGGCATCATTGTGTTACCCAACTCGAATCACTTGAGTTTCACTTACAACAAATTTGAGCCCAATAATACCACAAACTCCATCAAATCACCAATCACTTAGTCAACATGGACACCTATTGACACACACTTCTGTACATGGTGTCACATACCAATCAGAGCCATACCCAGCATCCCCCATCCACTTATTGAGCTCACCACTTCTACTGCAGATGCTGGATCTGTAAATGTACCAGTCACAGGGAGGTCAATTGCCTGCAACACCACCCTACTCCCCAACCATGAAGATGTCCTACCCCTTATCCATTATCACACACATCTTCTTGCCCAGTGGAGTATATTGAGCACTGTTCATTGTCTCCAGAATACTATGACTATAAAGTCAACAAAGGACATGCGCAAGATTAGGTGTATTGTGGTTGTGACACAGTAGACAGGGGGTCATGTTACAATTTTCTTTTCCTTCTGCTCACATTTACTGGCTTACTGTGCTGCAGCCTTACTTACAAATCATGTCTTCTTTGCACAGTTATACCAGAACATTCCTCCTATCATGACATGGCCTTGTGCTATATCTACTGTAGTAGAATATTCTAGGACCTACAGTTGTACCCTATATAAAGGGTTAAGTACTATACAGATACCATAGCTTAGTCTCCTGTATCCTACAGTTCTTGCCTCTTGTCATCTTATCCTGGTTGTGTTCTCATTGTGTACTACACTCTGAGTCTCTCTCCTGAATCTGTACAATCATAGCTGGCCATCTTGCCATACTAGATTGTAACAATTACACAGTCTAGATCTGTCTTGATGTTTGTGTCACAAGGATCCACTCCAATTGTTATGTTTCCTTTGGCTTTGTGGCTGTACAATTCAAGTTTGTTCCCTTCAACTGTCAGATGGACAGTGGAAGTGTTGACAACATTAAATACAGTAGTGTTGACATAGGATGACAATTGTCCAACATTGTTCTTATACAATTCTTGTTCTTGGATTCATCACTTGACATTGGATAGTGTACCATGCTTAGCTTTTTGCCTGAAACAGAAACAAACTGATGGGAGTCACCCCAAGTATAGCATAGGGTATGCTGACTGCACAGAATAGTGTCTTGTCCATGTCAGCATTACTACCCTGTGGAACTCATTGTTCTATCATTGCCACATCTGCAGACACTATATTCTGGCAAGTGTCCAGCCATCATCCTTATTGTCACATCCTAGACAATAAACTTTCCTTTCTTTTTGCCATCTATTTAAGAATTGGAGCATGGTTGTTAGTTAAAAATTCCATGTGGTTTTTCTCATTTACCTGACTCCACTACAATCTGTGCATGGCAGCACAGCATGTGCATGGTGCATGCCACACACAGTCTGCCAGTGCTTGTGTCCTGTTTTTTTTTTTACAACCACTTGTGCTGCTGCCCCCATGCTGCATGTACTGGCTGCTCACCACTGCCAAGTGTTGTATGTGCTGGCTGCTCAACATTGTCATCTATGCAGCATGTGTTGGCTACTCACCACCACCATGTGCTGCATAGACTGGCTGCTTATATCTTTTTATCATAACAAAAACCAAATTGCATACTGGAGCTGACCCCAACAGACTATATTGCCCTGCAGCCACACACCCTCCCTGCCATGCAGTCACTGTGCTGGTGCCCATATCCACTGAAGATGATGCAGGCAACAGGTACATCCCTTCCCCTACCACCCACACCGCCACTGTATGAACAGCATGCAGCTCTCCATGAGGTCAAACAGCCACATGGTGAGTGCCACACATACCATGTGTGCTAAGAGTGGCCTATTGGACAGTCTTAGGGAGATTCTGTAACAATACCCCTGGTAACAAGGTAGTGAATATGTGCTTGATAAGTGTAATAGATGTTCCTAATGATGATGAAGATGGGGATCAATGAGATAATGATGAGGATGATTCCACCAATGACTACATGAGGATCCAGAGTGCTGAGTTTAGGATGTCTTAGTGACGCTTAGAGTGACTTAGAGATCTTAGACTTAGTTCTCAGAGGATGAAGTGAGTTTGTCACAAGCTTAAGTCAAGTGTGGTATAGGAGAATCCCTAGATTGCAAAGTTGACAAGACTGAGGTTTAAGACTGCCAGTCTTTCAACTACTTATACAAAACCAGAGTCCTAAGTATAGTAAGGTTGTGCAGTAATGTGCAGTAAGTCGCATCTGTTGTGTAAGTAGTGTGGCTCAGCCACAAGTGTGAAATGAACTGGATGTAAACAAAAGTAAATAGAGATGAGATAAGATGAGTCCTTGCTAATTGTATAGTAATAGTCTTTAGCAAGTAAATGTTATAATAAATAAAAGAAGATAAAGAAAGGATAAGTCTTTATAGTACTTGGAGCTATGCTCACACTTAAGTATGTAAATACTTAAGTACTATAAAGAGAAAAGGAAATGAGTCCTTACTATAAGTAGGAGCTAAGCTCACTGCTGTAGTTAATACTATGCTTATAGTAAGTAAAATAAAAGAAAGAAAAAGAAAAAGAAAGAAAAAGAAAACTGTTATGAGGTGCCAAAGCAAGTGCCTCATAACAATGTGTGCTCCCTCAGGCATGTCATATGACAGCAGGCATGGCACATCTGTGCACAGCCAAGTACTGCACATCCACCATGGCATGCTTGGGATGCAGCATCACAGCAATGTTGGCAGCAGTGGCAGCCATGAGGCAGCCATCTTACTTGCCCATGCCTACCTACAGCATGGTGGCAGTAACCACCTCTACAGCTGTGAGTGACAATGTGGGGTTGAATACATGGCACTACAGAGCCTTGGACATGAGGCTGCACAGGTGTGGTGCATGTGTGAGGCATCGTTTGTGGTAGAGGTGCTGGCTGGTGATCACACAGTACACAAACTGGTGAGTCTGGCCACACATGAGACCAAATCAACTCACATGCAAGCTGTCTGTGCATGAACAGGTACACCACTGACTACATGTTGGGGGACTGGGTGGTGGTGGGGATGCAGGTGCAGAGCAGCACCAGGGAGAAGGGCAGGTTGATGGTGATGAGCATGAAGAGCTCACAGTGGGTGAGCATGCACAAGATGGGTGCAGGGGAGCAGGCATGGGATGCACTAGGGAGGGGCCATATGAGCCTGTGCAGCCCATCCAACCTGACTATGTGCTCCACAATGCTGCAGAATAATGCAGTGCTCTTGCACATGTCCAACAGGAGCTTGAGGCACAGGCCACTCTCCATGAGGTCAGGCAACCACAAGGTGAGTACTGTGCACACCATGCATGCTGCCTTGGGCATGTCATATGACAGCAGGCCCAGCACCTTTGTGTCATAGTCACTCAGGTGTGACACCACACAGTGCTCTGTCCTGAGCAACAGCTTGCACTGGGGATTGGCATCCATGCACAAGGAGAACACAGGCAATGCAGCATCATGCTGATATTGACAGCAGTGGACATCTCCACATTCATGCCTATGCACTTATTTCAGCCTCAGTGCTAAGAGCAGCCTATTGGATGGTCTTAGGGAAGATCTGATATAACAATACCCCTGGTAACAAGGTAGTTGATATGTGCTTGATAGGTGTAATAAGTGTTCCTGATGATGATGTAGAGAGGGATCAATGAGATAGTGATGAGGATGATGCTGCTGATGACTAAACAAGGATCCAGAGTGACAGGTTTAGGATATCTTAGCAATGCTTAGAGTGACTTAGAGATCTTAGACTTAGTTCTTAGGAGTGAAGTGAGTTTGTAATGAGTTTAGGTCAAGCACAGTAAAGGAGAATCCCTAGATTGCAAAGTTGACAAGACTGGGGTTTAAGACCACTAGTCTTTCAACTACTTATACAAAACTGGAGATCAAAAGATAGTATAAGTAACTTAAAGTTCATGGATCAATGATGATTGTGCAGCAATCAACAAAGTCACATGATTGAAGATGCATCCATAAATATCATAAGTGGCTCAGCCACAAGTGTGAAATGAACAAGAGATAAGCAAAGGTAAATAAAGACAAGAAAGAGGAGTCCTTGCTAATTGTATAGTAATAGTCCTTAGCAAGTAAATGTAGATAAAATAAAGAAAGACAAAAAAAGAGATAAGTCTTTATAGTACTTGGAGCTAAGGTCACACTTAAGTATGTAAATACTTAAGTACTATAAAGAGAAAAGGATAGAGTCCTTACTATAAGTATGAGTTAAGCTCAAGCTGTAGTTAATACTACACTTATAGTAAGTAAGATATAAAAGAGAAAAAAGAGAAAAAGAAAACCATTACAAGGTGCCAAAGCAAGTGCCTTGTGACACTCAGTACATCTTTCCTTTTTCATTTCATTTCATTTTTTGGATACCTGTCTGCAGTGGGGTTGCAGGGATGGCAGCAACTCAGACAGATCATGTGCAGGCTCAACAGAACACATTTGGGTGCATCCTTTTTTCTCACACTTCTTTCTGCTTACTGACATCCACACTCCCATGTCACTGCTGTGTCAACAGTGCATGGCCCCCTACCTGCCCATATGGCTGCTATTCCACACTTTGCCAACAGCACATGCAAGTGCCACAATTCCTTCTCACATTGTCTCAATGCTTTCTACACTGGCTCCCTGCCTGGCACCTCACCCTTCCTTAGGCCCAAGCTGGATCTGAAGATTGTTCTCTGCCCTGCAGCCAACAACACCATCTCAAAGCTCTCCACCCTCTCAAACTCCAATCACACACTCTCACCATACATGTACACACTTGAGCACTTCACTATGTGCTCTGTGCCACCATGTTGGTCCCCAAGCACAAGCTCTGCCCAATCTGTGCCCATGTGCATGCACACCACTGCCACATACACATACTAGGCAGGGTGAAAAAGACTCCTGCCATCCTGCCCATGCTACTGTGGCAGGTCATGTTGACCAAGTTATGCAACCACTCCATTGAGCACTACATAAGTCATGTTGTGCACTCCATGTTTGGAAAAAGACTGATCTTGCCATGCCTCCCACAGTGATATGCACCAGAGTCCAGCATGACAATGATCAATGGGAGCATCACATGGCCAGAGACCATCATCCAGCATGGTGACCACATTGAGTGAGTTGTGTGGATCCTGGGTGTGGTGGTGTGTGGGTGCAGTCCAGCTAATACTGACAATGCTTCTGCAGGAACATTGCACACAGGCATGAGCCACCTGTCATGTTGACTCCCATTAAGGTCCTCTATGAAGACCTCAAGCAGAAGTTCATCATGATCAACAAGCTGGGAACCATTGTATGTCCATCCTACATCCCTCCAACTCTGTCAATGAACTGACCCCTGTTGTGCCATGCTGTTGCTTTAGCCTGTCCACATGACTGGACTGTATGTGCAGGTTATGGAAGACAATGGCAATGATGATATATATGATTGAGAAGATGTATGACACTCCTAGCATGAAGAGTGAAGTGGGCAGTTGCATGACTGCAGCAAGTAGGTGGGAGTGAGCACAAGTGAGTGACACAATGTAGTAGTAGAGATGTGTCAGACAAGGCATAAGACATCTGAGATATGTGTGTGAACCTGCAGCAAGTAGGTGGGAGTGAGCATGAGCAAGTGACACAATGTAGTAGTAGAGATGCACTGCAGGGAAGAGGTAAGAGAGTGGGGAGTGAGATGGAGAGAGAAGTACTCACTCAGACAAGGCATAAGATGTCTGAGGAGATGTATGGTGATAGTCCATCTTATATAGTGTATGTGGGTAGTGTTGGGGCAGAGATTGTAGTAGTAAAGTACAACAGCTACCATGTATAGAAGGACGCACATCATCTGGAGTAGAGAGTGGTGTGTGAAGTGTTTGGGCTTATGAGTGGATGTAGGGTGAAGTCTGAGGTGATTGAGAAGAGTAGTATACATATTGCATATGTAAATGTTTCATGTAGTGAAAGTTATGGGAAGCTGAACAAAGTGTAGATTGTATGCACAGATATTTAACATGGACACTTCTTTTACTTCTCCCTGGTGGAAATCCTGCAGTGTGAGTTTGGCCACAGGAAAGTGTACAGTGGATGAAAGTCTCAGGCACTCTTGGGACACTTTGCATCTGTTCATCACAACTGTCAACCACCTCAACCATCTGACCTCCAGCCTGATGGCCACCATGTGGGTCTCAACATTATCCACCCTGTGTTGTGAGGCACTTGCTTTGGCACCTTGTAATGGTTTTATTTTTTGTTTTTGTTTTTGTTTTTGTTTTATATTACTTACTATAAGCATAGTATTAACTACAGCTGTGAGCTTAGCTCCAACTTATAGTAAGGACTCATTTCCTTTTTGTCTTTATAGTACTTAAGTATTTACATACTTAAGTGTGAGCTTAGCTCCAAGTACTATAAAGACTTATCTCTTTCTCTTTTACCTTTATTTATTTATTTACATTTACTTGCTAAGGATTATTACTATACAATTAGCAAGGACTCACTTTTCTTGCCTTTGTTTATCTATGTTTACCTCTCATTCATTTTGCACTTGTGGCTGAGCCACTTACTATATTCATGGACACATCTTATGTCATGTGACTTCATTGATTGCTGTGCAATCATTGTTGATCCATGGACCTTATTTACTCATACTATCTTTAGGACTCTAGTTTTGTATAAATAGTTGAAAGACTGGTGGTCTTAAACCCCAGTCTTGTCAACTTCCCAATCTAGGGATTCTCCTATACTGCACTTGACCTAAGCTTGTTACAAACTTGCTTCACTCTAAGAACTAAGTCTAAGATCTCTAAGTCACTCTAAGTGTCACTAAGACATCCTAAACTTGTCACTCTGGATCCTCGTTTAATCATCAGCAGCATCATCCTCAACACTATCTCATTGATCCCTCTCTTCATCATCATCAAGAACAGTTATTATGCTTATCAAGTGTGTATCCATTACCTTGTTACCAGGGGTATTGTTATAGCAGACCTACCCTAAGACCATCCAGTAGGCTGCTCTTAGCACCCCAAGGGCAAGGTCCAGCCCCCCACCTCACATTCTGGCATGAAACACTTATTTGCACTGTCCTCTAGCCTGCCCAAATGATTTTCACAAGACTCCACTATGACATGAATACCAACATGAGTGTCCTGGAAGTGTGCCACCCCCTACTCACTGTGCCACTGCTGTATAACTACTACCACACCACCCACACTGCCATTGTATCAACACAGCATGGCCACCACCTCCCTGCCTACACTGCCACTTTACCAACAGTGTGTGGCCACCACCCAGCCACCCATGCCACTGCTGTACTGTAAGATGGCAGTCCTACATATCCCATAAGGGAGACTGGTGCGCACTAAACTAAGGATCACTCCAAAGAATAGGATTTGCCACCCATAACAAGCTGGAGTATATTCAGCTATCTACCAAAGACTATATACTACAGCTATAAGCCCACAGACCAGTGCAGTAACTATAGGGCAGGTCTATGAAGACAATACCTGCAGTTAGTATGGGAACATGCACAGCATGGGTGCATCCAGAACATGAGGTGACAGTAAGTAGATAAAGATGAGATAAGATGAGATAGACTGAAAGGAAAGATCATCTTATCTAATCTAATCAAAGAAAATGAAAAGAAAAGTAAAAGAGAATAAAAGAGTAAATGCTCCAATAAATTGAAGCCTGACATGTACCAGGACACTGTGCCAACATGCATGCTTGCACCACCACTGTACCAGCACAGCATAGTAGATTCCTGGCTCACCACCCATGTCCACTCAAGATGATGCAGGCAATTAGTACATCTCTCCTCCTATTCCCACCTGCATGCCAATGTTGCTGCTGTCTCAACAGTGTGTGGTTCAATGTGGATGCACAGCTATTCATGATCACAAGCAGCATGAAGTGGGACCAGATGTAGCTATTTCTTTTCACTCACCTTCTCTTTCCTGTTTTTAGTTTTTTAGTTTTAATTTTTTCATTTTCATTTTTTTGCTAATGCAGTGGCAGCAGATCAACCTTCCATCAATGACAGCATTTGCGAACTTGGCCAACATTGTGCATGCCACTGGGGCATGTGACAAGTGTCTACTTCTCCAATTGATACATCCTCCTTCATTTTCCTTCTCCTGCTTACTATCCAACATCCAAGGCACACTGTGCTGACCCATGCACCCACATCACCATTGTGTCAACAGCATGTGGCCCCCTACCTGCCTGCACCACCACTGTACACACAATGCAGCCACCACATCCTTGCCCATGCCACCACTGCATGGCACACTGCACATTCCTCCTGTGCACACTGGCAGACAAACATTGTGCCCTCTTCTTCCTTTCATTCATTCATCCTCAACTCATAGGAACCCTCAACTTCCCTATAACATCACAGGTATGTGTTCTGTCAACAGAACTATCAATTATATTCAACTTTGTGCCTATTCTTCATCAACTTCTATTTACATCTATCATTGTTTCCTTTTATTCTTTGTTGCTGTATATATCTACAACTATGACCATGTCTTATTAGTTGATATCTCAATCCAACAGATGTTTACTCTATCTTCACATTTTGCAAACCTCTTGGTAAGTGCTGTTGATACCATCTTTTTAAACAATAACATGTTGGGCAGAATCTTCAGGCTATGTTTTTTCTGTATTGAATCATGCTACTATGTCCATGAGTATTGTTGTGCCTGCAAGTAGGCTGAGTACTTTGGCTATACAATCATGGTTGTCTTCTATTTTTATGCATCTACACTTAATTGCTTTGGCAGTGTTGATTACCATATTTCCTCTTTTATTTTCTGACAATCACCCCTTTCACAGGTGCAGAGTTCCTGTGTTGATGGACAGGGACATATATGAGTAGTGATTGTTAGTACAATGCACCTACATAAGCTTTGCTAATGGGTATGGCTGGGTATGGCTGTGGCTATGGCTATGGGTTTTCATGGCTGATAGCCAGTGATGATCAATAGGGATAGGGACAGGACAGGGACATTGACAAGGTCTGTTGCAACCTATGTATAATGACACAGATAAATATTTCATTGTATCTTATTTAGTCAATGTTGCAACACAACAGGTCTATACATTACAGCTGGAGAGACAATTGGAATTGGTCTATAAATTGGACTTGATCTGTAGTACTATTTCCTTTTATTTTCTGTTACAACAAGCTATGTATACTTTCACAGATGATGTCTTATAATTTGATGTTGCAACACAAATTTTTACACTAGGGATGGGGACTGGGACAGGGCAGAGACAGGGATCAGACAGGGACATTGGTGAGGAATGTTGCAACTCATTTAACTATGTCTAATTCAGTTATGTTGCAATCCAATAGGTCTTGAATTTATAGCTGGAGAGGCAATTGGAATTGGTCTGTAAATTGGATGTGGTCTGTAAATGGGTTCTGTTGCAACAACCTATATATATTTTCTCAGATGATGTCCTATTAATCCATGTTGCAACACAACAGGTTTTTACACTAGTAATGCATGAATATAAGTTGTTTCCTAATAACCTCCAGCTCAACTCCCTACAGAAAACACACAAGTTGTCTCCAGATAACAAATTTCTCACAAACACATGTCTATACTGTCCACATTTTATTGTTACATATACCTCAACAATGGAACTATTTTGAGATGTGTAAGACATGTTTGATTTGGGCATTAGGAGAGTAATCCCCAACAAGGTTGGTGGCTCACCAAGAGCCACTTTGAGCAGTACAATCTAACATTTTTTTATCTCCCACATTTTGCATTTTTGGAAATCAGACTAGTACTATCATTCCTCTCATCAAATATAACATTTCTGATAGATGAAGATGAAGATTGATGAAAACCATGTAGCCAAGTTTTCATTGTACAAAACAGGGTCCTGCACCATAAATTGGGAGTGAAGCACAGGCAAGTGGACATTAGATGGTTGCAATGAGGATGTCAGGGGTGTTGGTTGGAGGGCAATCAGCCTGCCAGCAGGCCACCAGTACAGAACTAGAGCTTCTGCTTTGCGGAATGGAGGATACAAATGTGGTACTCAGGTGAACTGGCAGAAGAGTGAGGCACATGTGCTAGGGCAGCTTTTAGGAGTACCTGCTCATATGACTTGCCCTAAAGGTACTCTATGTGTCTGACAGGTAATCATGAATCTGTTGCTCTCCTATACAAATGTCCTCCCTGTGCACACATGACCATTGCATATAGATACCCTCATTACTTCCAGGTTTCACCTGTGCACACCTCCCCTGTGTCAGTCAGTCAAAGGAGAGCTCATTTCTCCATAGCAACTCACTCAATTCATCTTTACTCTGCCCTGCAAGCTGCTTATGCATGAAGGCCACTTTCTGATTTTCTTGGCATCCTGAATCTCATGTGAAAGATCCATGGAGAAGTGAAGCATATTTCATTGTTGTCATTGGTCATATGCCCAAAATTTCCTGCCTCCTTGGCTTCACACTTTTGTTCTTGCATTCATTTTGACACACACTCCTTCATTCCTGAATTCTCTCATCATACCACCCACTTTCATCCTTTGCTGTGGGTCACTTAGCTCCTCTACCCAAGTTGCCATTCACACTGGCATCACATGCCTGCACATTTAAAACCAAACACATGTCTGTCTTGCCTCTCTGTATTTTCACATTGCCCCCCCTTCCCCTTCCTCACTACTTCTCACACTCACAAGTTTGCTTGACATGTGCAACATTGACATGATGCTTGTGTATGTCATCCAATTGTCCCATGTTCTGTGGCATCATCATTACAGGTGTGTTCTCCTATATGCAGGTTGTCCTTCATCAGTGCTTTGCTCCAATATGTTGCATTCAGTGAGCATGTCTGCACCTGCTCTCATGTGGCACTGACTGAGCCTGCCCTGTGCACAGTCATCCTGTACTATGACTACCTGCTGACAATACAGATGGATATTGAGTGCTTCTGGTGGTCAGGGCCTTTCATTTTGATGTCCACAGTTTTCTTTCTCAACCAGTATGGTGCACTGTTCAGACATGTGCCTGCCATGTATGAAGTGTTCCTCAAGTGCAATGTGATCTTGGCTCAGCAGGTATGTGTTATCTATATCTGTATATCATCCCTTATGTGCATGTCTCTTGGGTGCATGTGGCTTATCTGCTTGTTTCTCCTCTTGGTGAAATGACACACCAACAGAAACAGGTTGAGGGTCTGGTGAAGTACCACTCAGTACTAGTGGTGATGCTGCAGTCATTCACTGTGGGTGAGCATCTCAATTATCTGCAGTCATATGGTCAAAAGCTTATCTGCGATTGATCAGCATGCATATAGTCCTGCTCTCACTAAGGATATATGCACTCTACAATCACAACTGGTACACCCTCAGGATGCTGCTCACTGGCCTCACCATCACCATCTTCATGAGCTCTGTGAGTCCTGTGCACATGTGGTCTTCAGCAGTGTGTTCATTTCAAGGTTTGTGCACAGTACATCATCTTAACACAAGTGCATGCTGGCCTGCTCAATGATGAACAGTATGTTGTCCCTGCTTTTGTGATTATTTGTGTGATTGGTTGAGTATGTGTGTGTTTTGGGTACAGAGGCCACCATAAGTCTTTGTTCCCTTTGTTTTGAATGTATGTTTTGGCTGAATGTTGCACAGCAGTAATTGCTTATGCTTGGGTGGGAATACTTTCCTTTGACACACTCATATTTGGGCTGACAATGCACAAAACATGGAAGATAATAAGCCCATCAGCATCTGGTATGGATCCTGTTGTAAGATTGTGTGTGCTTAGGTCAATGGCACTCTGCTTGGCCTGATGTGTATACATCTCTTGCACATGAAGGCATCTTGTATTATAGGTAACTGTCTCTGCTGTAACATTGCTTAGGGAAGACAGACTCAGCTCCACCACAACAGTGTGTTCCTAACAACCAGTGTGTCAAACATACTTAACAGATGCATGGTGTTGAGTATACTGATGTCAGACTCCTACCACTGACTTTATTCCCTGCCCTTATTATTTCTTTTCTTTTACTTTCCTTTATGTTTTACTTTTGATCTGATTAGATTATATTATATTATATTTTGATGTTATCTGATCTATATCTAATCCTCTATCTTATCACAGTCCTTACTGCCTCATGGGTTGGACCCCACACATGCTGTGCATGTGCTGCACTTTACTCACTTAGCCTACCCTAGAGTACTGCACCTGGTCTGTGTGCATTCCTTAGTACTATAAGTAGCTGCTGTAGTTAGTCAATAGACCCCAGCTTGTTACAGCTGGTTCCACCCCTTCTTCATTGCTGAGTTCTCTCACTCCTTGGCTTTGATCCAAGGCAGCTCCCAGTAAGCCCCCTTAAGGAGGCATGGATAAGCCAGTCTTGTGGCTTTTGTGATGATGCCCATCATCAGTTAGTCAATCCTGACAACTGAGACCTTTTCTCCAGTAGCACACTTCAAGTCACTCCACACCCTTCTCACCATTGCCACCCTTGAGGACTGTGAAGTCCACTCCATGGATGTCAAGTCCACCTTCCTCAGTGGTGACTTAGACAAGGACATCTACATGGATCAGCCACAATGATTTGTCATTCCTGGAACAGACAGAAAGGTGTGTCACCTCTCCAAAGTCATCTACAGGTTAAAATAGGCTTCTTGACAATGGCATCACAAAATGCATGGCTCCCTCCTGAACCTTTCCCTCACCTGCACCCTCTCTGACTCCAGGACATACATCTCCACTTCTTCCTCAAAACCCCTCACCATCACCCTATGTCAGGATGCTTTATTTTCTTTTCATTTTACAATTTATTTGATTGTTATCACTCTTGTTGAGCCTGGCCTTGCAATCAACATCCACATGACATCCCAGATGCTGGAAGACCCAGAAGCCAGCAACAGTCAGTACATCCTTGCACAGCCATCCCTGGCATCACACATGACATTTCTGTGTTCTATACTGACTATGTCATTGCCTGCCACAGATCTGGGCATAGAGCTCAGCACCTGTGACTTGACCCTCACAAGTGGGACAAGTGGTGGCATGCTTGGCTAGACACTGTGTTGGCGTGCAGCCTGCAATGATTGGCCTTAGTCTATGCCAGTGGTACATAGTTCTATGCTTGTGGTTCTATGAAGGCACCTACAGTGGTGCCAAGCCTGGTGAGGGTGTAGGATCAATGTATTTCATCTTTTGGTTTACTGCAGGTAGGTGTAATTCATGGCTGTTGTTGTTTGCTGATACAATACTACTGGTTTGTTAATTGGGCTGTTGATGACTGTGGGAGTATACAAGATACAAACTTGTAGATGCACAACCAAACCAGAAAATAGAATGATGGATCTTGTCCACTGTGTTTGGGGACCTTTTGCAATTTTGTTCCACTGCTGGTTTGCCTCTAGTACTGGTGCCACTGGTGGTCCTGCTCACTCATCCAGATGAAGTAACCCAGGCTCACATCCTACTCACAGTATGTATCCTGATCTGCATTACACACCAGTGTAAACCTGCCTGAGAAATTGTCTGGCCATATAGTAAGTCAATTTATTTCAGCTTGGGGGTTTATAATGGCACCAGAGCATGTGTGAGCTGCTCCTGTCACAAGTGGCACTCGTGGCCAATCTCATGTCAACAACATTTATTGGCTTGATTCCAGGTACCTGTAGGTAGTCAGTCTTAGAATTGGTTGTTTTCTTGTTTTTTGTGGAGCAAGAGTTGGCTTCACATGGTTTTTAGTCTCCATTTCTGGCCTGGCAGTGATTCTGTGTCTGAGTCTGCATACCAGACTTGTCAGTGGCATCTGTCCATGAACTAGATGTGGACCCCCAGCAAAAAGCCTCCTGACATTATATGTGAACCATCCACCAAGAATGTGGTATTCTGAGCTGGCTTTGAGTTTCCAGTATACACACCAAATGTTGAAGCATAACTTCAACAACTTGTGGTGCACAATGTCATCTCAGTGATGACAGCCACTCTTATGAATCATAATAACTCATGGGCACCTATTACATTTTTATTTGCTGCTTATACTTCTTAGGCTCACACAAGGATGTTCTTACACTCTGTCACCTGTGTGACTCACTTTTACCTTCTGCTCTATATTTAGTTTCCCATTGTTCTCCATACAGTCTCAAGTCTGTCTTCTTCTTCTTCTGAGCTTGAACCTTATTTTGTTTACATTTACATGAGCCATATTCTACTTGTCTATATAAACCTCTCACTTTATGCTCCCTCACTTCAGCCTTTCTTCCTCTGCTGAAGTGAGTATCACTCCCACTCCTTTACTTATAACTATACTTTTAGTCTCTTGTGTTAGAAGTGCAATTGCTAAAATAGTGACTTGGCTTGGGTTTGAACCAAGGACCTCCCTTACTCCAGGTAGGTGCTGTTATGAGGCACTTGCTTTGGGACCTTGTAACACATTTCTTTTTTTCTTTTTCTTTTTTCATATAGTTTACTTACTAGTGAAGTGTAGTATTATTACTACAAGTGTGAGCTTAGCTCCACTTTACTTAGTAAGGACCCATCGTTTCTTTCTCTTTTATAGTACTTAAGTATGTAAAATACTTAAGTGTGAGCTTAGCTCCAGGTACTATATTAGACTTATCTTTTTCTCTTTATCTTTATTTATTTATTATAACATTTACTTGCTAAGGACTATCATTATACAATTAGCAAGGACTCCCTTTTCTCACCTTTGTTTATCTTTGTTTATTCTTGGTTCATTTCACGCTTGTGGCTAAGTCACATTACTTACACAATGGATGTGACTTACTGCACATTACTGCACAACCTTACTATACTTAGGACTCTAGTTTAGTATAAATAGTTGGAAGACTGGCAGTCTTAAACCCCAATCTTGTCAACTTTGCAATCTAGGGATTCTCCTATACTGTGCTTGATCTAAACTTGCTCTCCATCTCACTTCACTCTAAAGAACCAAGTCTAAGAACTCTAAGTCACTTTAAATGTCACTTGGACTTCCTACACTCATCATTCTGGATCCTCAATTAGTCATTGGTGGAATCATCCTTATCACTATCTCATTGATCCCTCTCTTCATCATCATCAGGAACAGTTATTATGCCTATCAAGCACATATGAATCACCTTGTTACCAGGGGTATTATTGTATCAGACCTTCCCTAAGACTGTCCAATAGGCCACTCTTAGCAGGTGCCCTAACCACTGAGCTACCAGGTTTTGGTTAAGTGAAGTGCTAATAGCACAATGTGAAGCTGTATCTCAGAGACTACTGTAGTAGCTTATGTACAGGGTCAGGTATTTGATCTAAACTTCATCATCTTGTGCTCTCCTCCTCACATATCTGTGTAAACTCTTGCACTCTCTGTTTGTGCAGTGATGAACAGGTGAGCCTCCAGGTGTGATAAGTGAGAATGATGACATATATTATGTCTATCAAGGTGGACAGAACAGCCATGGCTGCAGCAATGAGGTAGATGTGTGGGCAGTGAGGAGGGTTAGGGTTAGGTTAGGTTAGGTTA